>JAUMHM010083313.1:0-10828 GCA_032362435.1 Melikaiella ostensackeni
TGTATAAGCCAAAAGGTTTAATAAAACTGCTTAAAAAAAATAAGGCTCATTACTTTTCAATCGAACCCTGTATATTTGTCGATTGAGGCGTACGGCTTTGCTCCCCAAAGGCCCTGCTACCGCCACCCCTGACAGTGGCAAACTGGGATATCGCTTGAATCGTTCTTGCTTAAGATTCAAAAACTCCTCCGATATGCACGTAACCTCTGCCCCAGTATCGATTAAGCTTTCATAACTATCCCAGCGATTTGCACATTGGCCGTGTAGCATTTTGACCGAGGTTTCGCCGTGGCTCTCAGTGTTTCCTCCGTGGGTTTTTTCTTACTCGTAGTATTGGTTAGCATGTGAGCGAAGTATGTAGTGTTTGCCGCCTGGATTTTGTGGTCGCCAGGCTCCCGAGTTATTATGGGTGTTTTCCCTGGCTAGATTGCTTTTGTTTTTGCATTCTTTTCCTTCTTTGTGACAACTGTTGGTGTTTCCAATTTTGTCGAACTCTTCTAGAAGTTCGATCAATTGTTCACAGCGAGTGATACCTCCACCTTCAATGGCATATTTGATTTCGCCATTGAAATGGCACGCTAGCTTCCTCACAATTTCACCTTGGATGAGGGCAGGTTAGCTCACTAACGTGGGCGAACATTTTGGTGGCATATTCAGCCTTCGAGCAGTCCATGCCATATTGATAATGCCCAAATTCCAACTTTTTTTTCACCTCGTGTTGTATGTGTTCGCTCCAATAGCGTTGTTGGGATTTGGATGCGACATGCGACGCCGCATTTGTTTGCGGCGTCGCATGCTCTGGGACGCAACACCCCCCAGTACTGCTTGAGAACGCAGGTACCTCATTGGACTCTCCTCTCCGTCGAATTCCGACAGCACGTACTTGATGTTAGGCTTCAACATTGCCATGTGATTTTTGGGCCTACGATCCAGATCGTCTGCGATTAGTTCATTAATTCTAGTGTGGGCGGTCTCTAATCGATTTATCTGAGCCAGCATACGCTTCTCCCTCTCCTGGTGGCTTTCTGTCATATTTTTGGTCACTTCCAGGGAACGGCTAATGCTGGTTTCTAAGGCAGCTAGTTACTTCTGCAGTTCTTTGTCTTTTTCAACTATCTGCCGATCTCGGTGTTTTTTTTCCTCCTCAACTATCCGATGAGTTGTTCTTTACAGCTCCTCCAGTCTTTGATTGATCAGAGTCCATATCTGACCTGAGCTTGCCTCCATGATACTCGGTGGCGTCATGAGGGCCTCTTCGATATTCTCAAGAGTCACGTTGCGTATAGTCACATCCAGATCCTCTTGATTTTCATCATCATTGATGACGGCCTTTTTCGTCATTTTTGACGATCTTAAACTTGCTTTACTCATTTTTAATTTTTATGAGTTGCTCACTTCCTAGCACTTTTTCAGTCTTCGTTGATTGTCCTTATGGTCTTTGAAAACAAAATTCACTTTACACAGTTTTAAACTCAGTTTTGGGCGGTTTTCACGATTAATTTCTCACGCTTTTCCCGTCACTCGTCTAACTCATCCATTCCAGAAGGTACATTGTCTTTTTGGCTAGAGGGTGGTGGTAAATAAATTCTTTTCAATTTTTTGTCACCCTTAAAGAATGCCTCGATGAGTTTACTTTTCTCCATTGAACTGTTCGGTTCTAAACAAAAGAATGCTATCTTTTATTCTAGTCGCATCCCCCCCCCCACTATAGGCACCCATTGTAAGCCAATGTAATTCCTTATGCAGGTTAACTATATAAAAAATAACTATTGAACTTCGCACCTATTTAAATTACCTTTCTCAATTTATATATGAAGGTGGGTTCTGCATGGAGAAAGAATAAGATTCCGATTCCAATAAATTTGTTTTTATTTAATAAACCCTGCACTACGCTATTTGTACATACATGGATCCCTAGCAGCTAGCCTAAAATTTTTTTATATTCTAAAAAATGCAGTCGCGGGATGAGCTTAACGCAATTATATTATTATAACGTGTAGACTTCATTACCTTAGATTGAGATATGCCTATATACCTATTATTGATTATTTCTATCCTATTTACTCCTTTTACACATTCTTGTCCTACTTTCGTTGAACAAATTAGCTACTTATTTTATTATCTCTCTTTTTATTTTACATTACTATCAATATCTTTTTGATATATATATATTTTTTTGTTCTTTTATGAATTTTGTCTCAATTATCGTTATCCCGATTATTTACATTACACAAGTTCACCAGATTCTTTCCTTTTCAAAACCTTCTGACTACTTTTCTTAAGAAACAATTATCTTTTATTTATTCCTTCTATAGATGTGTTATTCTATTCTGTTGGTCTCATAGTGTCGTTTGAAAAGCAAAGAAGTCAATTTCTTAATCCATTGGTACTTTCATATACAGGTAATCGGGAATTTATTTGAAAGCATAATCTGTAAGGTCTAAAGTGATCATAACATCCATTGACTTCCTAATAGTTCAATTATCTAGCTATTTCGGTCTTTATTATATGGTTATAAATCAGGTGGGTCTACAGAGTTCCTTGGGCGTCTCCCAACCTCGTGAGTTGAGGTACGCTCGAGCTACACGACGAGAACGCCTTTCGTTAAAGGCGAAAAGGACGGTCACAGAAAGAAGTGAGAGAGAGAAATCCTCAAAACCGGTTTCTATCTTTCGTCGTTTTACTTTCCCTAGAGGAAATTTTCTTTCGAAGTGAAACTCACTTTTATGAGAGAAGTATTTGTGCCGCTTCTGACATCTAGCTGTAGCCGCTTTGTTAGCTAGTGCGGGGAGTAAACTCCCATCTGCCTATAAGAAGCTAGAGCGTGATTGACAGCTCGTAAATTCCAATTTTCTACTTCTTAAGCCAGTTGACAAGGTGAACCCTGCTCTGCCCGTCAGTATTTAAACAATGGAATTCGTACATACTATAATACTTTTCAATATCAAGGTAATATTCACCAGCACGAATTAAAAAGTTTTAAATTCTTTATATAAATTGCTTTACACGCCCGTGAGGTATTTACACTCTTTCTGCTATCCACCTGTAACCGCTTTCTTAGCCAGTGCGGGGAGTAAACTCCCGTGTGCACATAGGAAGCTTGAGTGTGAATGACAGCCAGTGATTTACAAAACTCAGCTTCTTAAACCAATTTACAGTGTGAACCCTGCTCTGCCCGTCAGTTATAAGTAGTGTACATTATAAGCGGAAGTATTCTCTGATTTAATTTCTAAAAATTGAGTGAAATTCAATCGAAATGTTCATTAATATCATCAACTCAAAGATCACAACAATTCAACAGTATTGGCTTCAATTTATTTCATCGCTTTGAGGATTTCGGAGATGTTTTAATCTCGTGGCGAAAAGGCACAAATTCTTTTAAGAAAAAGAAGCCTTTTATGAACCAGGTTGAGGAATGAATTTCGGCCTGCTCCTGAACGTGCTTTTCTTTTTCGGAAGAGAGTTAAAAGGTTAAGCTTTTACCCCTAAGACTTCAACTTTCTCCACTCTGGAGAGAAGTATGAGACAGGACAAGAGGATAAATCCTCCAGCCACCCTCAAGGCACTCTCCTTGATCTGTGCGCTTCGCTCGTAAGATCTCAACTGACGTTTCGAAGCTCGGCGAGCGGTTTTTATAACACCCGTCCCACTTCAGTCTCCCACTATACGCGAGCTTACTCTAGTGGGGGGGCTGAGGAGTCTGCGCTTTACACTTTTGAGCTGTGCGATGCAATGTTACGCAATGGTCGCGTTGGAGACTGCCCTCATGCCTATGGGCAGGCTATCCCTGTAACTCGCAGGTCACATCTGCCCCCTTTTGAAATCAGCACCATTAATATAGGAAAAAAAATTATTTCTCACGATCGGTGACTTAATGATGATCATTTCAAATTTTCTTTTGCTCTTCTCACCTCGGATCCGTATTTCTTTTTGCTTGTATTCCTCCCTGTTGTTGAGTCGAGGATTCCTTAGGATGTTTTTTTCCTTGTGCGTGCAGGTTGACGTGAGAGGCCAATCTCGTGCGGGTGTTCCGGTACGGTACATCTCCCAGTTGCCGCTAGTTTCTGATGGATGAGGCTGCCATAGTCTCTCTTGACCACCTGTCAACGCTTTTTCGTTCGCTTAAGGGGGGATTATCATATAGATAGTCAAAAAAATCGTTTTTTTCTTATTACATAAATCGATTCTATGAACGTAAACCGTAGTTTTTCGCGTTTTCCCAAAAACATGATTTTTTCAGTTGGCGACCAGGATTGCAAGAGAACAGCTTGATCGATTTTCATTATATTGATATCAAATTAAAAGAAATTTCAAGCTTTTCAATGTGAACCTAAAAAAATTAAAAAAAAATTTTTTTTTACAATTTTTGGCTAAAAAACAATAACAAAAAATGTTGAATTTTACATACATTGTTTCAGTTTTTGAAAAAATAGTTGGAATTTTTTTATTTTGGTACACATTGAAGAGGACACATTACTGAAAAAAATTGGGTTTGATTTTTGTTCTAGAACAACTACCAGCGACGAAATCAGGGACGCCGTTTACCTTCTCACGGAGCGCATGGTTGACTTTGCGCGTTAATATCTTCCAAATTAACTAATATAATTTAACGAAACAAAAAAATTTAACATGTTTATAGTAAAGTCTTCAAAATAAAAAAAAGTTTAAGCCTTTAACATGGAAACTTTTCTTGAACCACGCGCAAAGATTCAGTATGATTTTGACCGTATATATGATAATCCTCCCTTTAACATGGTCGCGTCTCCCCATTTGGGCTTTGTCTCGTTTTACCCTTAAGAAGGCTCGTCGCAGTTCAGCAAGAAGATTCTTCGGTTTAGCCTTCACTTTCCTAACCTTCGTCGTTTGTGTGCTGGCAACTTTCTCCTTTGAATCAGCGTTTTCTTTTTGGGGTCTACAGCCGCCTTTCCCTGATCGTAGGGCTTTTTCGTCGAAAAAAGCTACCACTAGGGCGTCAGCTCGCGTTTTCCTCAAAGCGTAAATTACTCTTCTTGATTTCGCCTCTACTTTCTCTTCGTTGACTGGACGCCAGTGTTTTTCGGCTTCGTTGACTGATGTTAATTTTCTTCAGGAGTTTCGATGTTTTTGGTTGCCTCAGTTTCACGATTGGCCGATTCCTCATTTCGAGAGATGAATTTCAAAGAGTGGAGCGTGACTTCTTGCAGAGTCTGTTGCTCGATAGAATGGACTGTTCGTTGTTTTCCAGTGGGGTGACTTCCGACTGAGTAATTTGCTTTACCTCTTCTCCTGTCGCACTCTCTTCTCCTTCTCTAGATGTAGAGGGCTTCGGCCATACGACCACGGGATCTGTTTCATCAGACGTCCCTATTCCCTGCTTCGCCTCTTCTCCTGCCGTACTTTCCTCTCCTTCTCTGGATGTTAAGGGCTTCGGCGATACGGCCATGGGATCTGCTTCATTATACGTCTCTACTCCCTGCTTTACCTCTTTTCCTGCTACACTTTCCTCTCATTCTCTGGATGTTGAGGGCTGAGGCGACGCAGCCACGTTATCTGCTTCATCAGACGTCCGTACTCCCTGCTTGCGCGTGTTGTTCGTAAATGTTGCATTACTAACTTCGGACACGCGCATTCCTGGGAGTCTGACAGGTGGTCGTGCATCTGTAGTGATGAGGCGTTGTCTGGTTTCTAATACACGGTGGATGTGGCTGTCCCTTTCAAAAAAGTCCTTCTCCTCACTGTCAACGTTGCACTGGATAGCCACTTTGCAGTGAGTGTCGAGCGTTTAGAATTCTGTGATTACGTCCGGCATCGTAGGCGTTTCGGTAATTATTAACCTGTCCCTCCGTCGTTGTCAGCCCTCAAGCTTCTCGGCTTCTTCGGCTGCCTCTCCTACATCCCCCCCCCCTCATCGACTTCTTTCCGATGATACTTGCGTAGATCGTTGGCCTGGTACTGCCCTCTCTCCTGACCACTATCGATGTTACAGAGGATGTCTACATTGGTGGCGATCCGTTTTTTGATGACGTACGGTCCTTCATGTAGTGCAAGAAATTTTGCCATTGCACCTGTAGCTGTGTTGGACACATAACAGGCCCTGGTCAACACTCACTCCTCTACTGTGAAGGTTACGCCTTTCTTCTTAATGTTGATTCGGTCGAGAAGCTTTTCTCTTTTTCTCTTGATTCGCTCTCTTAATACCACCAAGTGTTTTTCTCGTTTGCTTTGTGAATGGGGTGGTATTGGAGGCAATAGATCCTTCCACCATCTCTTTGGCCTGTGCCCCCACAGTGCTTCGTAGGGTATGAACTCGGTAGTTTCGTGGTGGGACCGGTTTATGTAGTCTCCACCTTTTTGAGTTGTGTGTACCACATGCCGTTTTTATTGGGTGGTAGGAGGGTTCTGAAAATTCGCGTAAGTTCTCTATTGACCCCCTCTACCATGTTGACCTGCGGGTGTCGTATTGGAATGAGGATCATTTTGATTCCTCGATCTTCCAAGGCCTGCCTCCATCGATGACTCGTAAATTGTGTGTCCTCATCCGATAATACTTTACGAAGCGCACCAACGGTCCTTGTAAACTCATCGAGCTTTTTTATCGCTGCCTTACTCGTTGCTTAACGTAGCGGATATAATTTGGTATACTCCGTAAATGTGTCTATCATCACGAGCAGATGTTCATATCCATATACATCGTTTTTGTCAGTGAACCAAAAAAATCCACGGATATGATCTCTAAGGGCTCCTGTGAGAGTAAGAGTTGTAGTATTGCCTGTGAGGCTTGTGTAGAGACCTTATTTCTTTGAGAAGAGTCGCAGGTGGTCAAAACGTGACGAACAATTTTCGCCATATGTGGACAGTAAAACTGATCTGGTAGGATTTTGTAAGTTTTCTGAGCACCTGGATGCCCGTATGATGCATGGCATTCCCATATTAATGTGTGGATTAATTGTTACGGTACGTAGATTCGGTATGTTAGTCCGTCGTAGTGGTACAAAGTATGATTTATAATGTTGAACCGCGTTTGACAATTAATATTTTGCAGTATGTCACTCATTAGTTATCGAATCCTTTAATCGGCTAGCTGCTGCTGCGGAATTCCTCTTATATGTATGTTTTTCGATTTCTGATGACCGCTCGTAGCTCAGTGCGTTGATCATCACTCTTGTCTCTCCACGATTTTTTTTATAACTTTCATCGTCATATAGTCTGCTTAGTACGTCAGCCATAACGTTCTCCTTCCCTGGCAGATGCTCGACTTTAATGTTATAATCCTGGATCGCCAGAATCCAACGGGTAAATCGTGCATTCACGAACTTACGTATTCCTAGAAATGTGAGTGCTAAGTGATCAGTCCTGTTTATGATCTCAGCGCCATGTAAGTACATTCAGAGTTTTTGTAGAGCCCAGAGTATGGCCAGAAGCTCTTTTTCTGTCTCTTTCTCAGACTCTGGTACGTTGACAGGAGAGAAAGACGTTAGAGGGGCTTCAATCTGAGGAATAATTTCAGCGATTAAGTTCTCACTCTTTTGTACCAAATTTAAAACCTCAGGCTTTGGTTCGTTGACCAGAGAGAAAGAAGTTAGAGGAGCTTCAATTTCCGGAATAGCTCCAGAGATTAAGTTCTCACTCTTTTCAAACAACGTTAAGAGTTCAATATCATGTATTACAAGAGATACTTCCCTTACTGTGGGTTCGATCAGATTTTCATGAACAGCATTTATATAAAATCAAATAAAGTTTTATATTTTAGTGAAAAAGATCACGTTTCAATAAAGTTTTGAATAGATTAATATGTAAGAAAATTACCTGGAAGATCGCTTTCGCCCAATTCCTTTGTCACAGGAAACCCAGTTTTTGATAATCTGAACATCCATTCAACGAGATCAGATTCCTCTTGTTCTGTTAGAATTGTGGCAGAGCCCATTTTTTGTTTTTGAGGGGTTTTTCCAGATATTTTATCTTCCAGAGTACTACGAGGCACGTCATATTTTTTACTTGCAACAGTAATATTTAGCGATCTATTTTTAACTGCCTCTATAGCTTCTTCCATTTGTTCTGGCTTATTTTTGAATTTTGGAGCCATTGCTACAATAAAATTTCCAGTAAAATTATGATAGGTAAAATGTATACTGATACTATACTTAGTAGACTTGAATTGCCTTCCTTTTTAAAATAAAGTTTGAGGAAAAATATTGAGTTTCATAAAGTTATATAAGCAAACTTTGTTCTATAAAATGGCTAAGTACAACATAATTACACGGGATACAAAAATTTACGCACTGGTAACTTGTATAATTAACTTTTTTGCAACAGGCGTCGTATGCTCTGGGACGCACCACCTCCCAGTACTGCTTGAGCTGACGTAGGTGCCTCATTGGACTCCCCTCTCCGTTGAATTCCAGCAGCACGTACTTGATGTCAGACTTCATCATTGCCTTGTGATTTTCGGGCCTATGATCCAGATCGTCTGCGATTCCTTCAGAAATTCTGGTGTGGGCGGTCTCTTGTCAATTTTTCTGTGCCTGCATACGCTTCTCCCTCTCCTCGAGGCCTTGTGTCGTATTTGTGGTCACTTCCAGGAATCAGCTAATGATGTTTTCTGAGGCAGCTAGTTTCTTGTACAGTTCTTTGTCTTTTTCAGCTATCTGCCAATCTCGGTGTTTCTTTTCGTCCTTAACTATCTGCTGAGTTGTTCTTTTCGGCTCCTCCAGCTGTTGATTGATCAGAGTCAATATCTGCTCTGAGCTTGCCTCAGTGGTACTCAGCGGCGTGATAAGGGCCTCTTCCATATTCTCGAGAGTCACGTTGCGTATAGTCACATACACATCACCCTTAAAGAATGCCTCGATGAGTTAATTTTTCTCCATTGAACTCTACGCTTCTAAACATAAGAATCCTATTCTTTTTTCTGCTCGCATGCCCCACGTTGGGCGCCAATTGTAACACAATGTAATTCGTTATGCAGGTTAACTATATGAAAAATAACTATTTAAGTTTGCACACATTTGAATTATCTTTCTTAATTCATATATAAAGGTGGGTTCTGCATGGGGAAAGAATATGATTCCGATTCCATTGAGTTTGTTTTTATTCAATAAACCCTACACTACGCTATTTGTACATATATGGATCTCCAGCAGCTAGTTTGAATTCTTTTTATATTCTGAAAAATGCAGTCGCGAGATGCGCTTAACGCAATGATTTTATTATAACTTAGACTTTATTATTTTGGATTGAGATGTACATGAGATGTACACCTATTATCGATTATTTCTATCCTATTTACTCCCTTTACACATTATTGTCCTACTCTCACTTCTAGGATGTCGTTCGTTGAACGAATTAGCTACTTATTTTATTATCTCTCTCTTTATTTTACATTCCTAATAATATTTTTTGATATATATTTTTCTTTGTTCTTTTATGCATTATTTCTTATTTATCGATATTCGGATTATTTATACACTGAAAGTCTCTAATAAGTCCGTCTGCGATGTCTTTCCGAAAATTTCGTTCCGTGACCAGGGGACGAAGGGTAGAGAGGGCACCACTCTAAAGCCAGCAAACTCGTCCAGTGCCGCACTGACGAAGCGGCCGGTGCCACGCAAGCGCATAGTTACGCCAGTTCACACTGTCCGCACTACGCTTCATTCGCTTTCAGTGTTCAGGTTATGTGTTACAAAAATATCGCAGGAAAACAAGAGGCAGCGTTTATCCTTCAAAACAAACAAAAAGAAATTCAATGATTATTTTTTACTGCGAACGAAAATCAAATAGAAATGGTTCATACGGCCCTGATTGTTGACATTTGAGTCAGACGGATATATGTACAAAGCCATTTTAGGCAAGAACCAAATTCGGACTTATATTGGAATTTCAGTGTTTTACAAAAGTCCACCAGATCCTTTTCTTTTCAAAACTTTCCTAGGGGTACTACTTTCCTTGAAAAGCAATTATCTCTCATTTATTCCGTCTGTGGATGTGTTATTCTATTCTGTTGCTCCCATAGGGTCGTTTGAAAAGCAAAGAAGTCAACTTCTTAATACATTTGTACTTTTATATACAGGTAATCGTGAATTTTTTCTAGAGCATAATCTGCAAGGATTAGAGTAATCATAACATCCATTGACTTTCTAATAGTTCAATGATCTAGCTATTCCAGTCTTTATTATATGGTCATAAATCAGGTGAACTCGCTCAGGCTAAACGACGAAAACGCTTTTCGTTAAGGGCGACAAGGGCGGTCGCAGAAAGAAGTGAGAGAGAGAGAGAAATCCTTAAACCGGTTTTTATCTCTCGTCGTTTTACTTTTCCTCAGAGAAATGTTCGTTTGGAAATGGAACTCACTTTCACGAGAGAAGTATTTGTGCCTCGTCTGACATCCAGCTGTAGCCGCTTTATTAGCCAATGCGGGGAGTAAAGTCCCTTCTGCCCATAAGAAGCTAGAGCGTGATTGACAGCTCGTAAATTTCAATATTCTACTTCTTGAGCCAGTTGACAAGGGGATCCCTGCTCCTCCCATCATCATTCAAACATTGGAATTCATAAATACTATAATACTTCTCAATATCTGGGTAATATTCACGAGCACGAATTAAAAAGATTTAAATCCTTTTTATAAATTGGTTCACATGCCCGTGAGGTATTTACACTCTTTCTGCCATCCACCTGTAGCCGCTTTCTTAGTCAGTGCGGGGAGTAAACTCCCGTATGCTCATAAGAAGCTAGAGGGTGATTGACAGCCAGTGATTCACAAAACTCAACTTCTTAGACCAGTTTACAGGGTGAACCCTGCTCTGCTCGTCAGTTATACGTCCCACTTCAGTCTCCCACTGTACGCGAGCTTACT
>JAUMHM010083314.1:0-13425 GCA_032362435.1 Melikaiella ostensackeni
TGTAACCAGTCACACGGGTGCCCTCCCGCCCCCACGAGATGTTGGAAAAGGGCAGGGGTTTGACCAACATTATTTCTGTGACCAGTCACAGAGGTGCCTCCTCGCCCCGCCAGGAGATGTTGAAAAGGGTTAGGGGTTTCACTAAAATTATTTCTGTGACCAGTTATAGGGCTGCCTTACCGCCCCCATGAGAGGCTGGAAAAGGGTAAGAGTTTAACCAACATTATTTCTGTTGTCGGTCTCGTTCCTTCCCGCCCCCACGAGATTCGGGAAAGTTGTAGGGGTTTGACCAACATTATTTGTGTTTCCATTCAAAGGGATGCCTTCCCGCCACCAAGAGATATTGGAAAGGGTTAGGGGTTTGATTAAAATTATTTCTGTGACCAATTACACGGGTGCCTTCCCACTCCCACGAGATGTTGCAAAGTTGTAGGGGTTTGACCAACATTATTTGTGTGACCAGTCAAAGGGGTGCCTCCCCGCCCCCACGAGCCGCTGGAAAAGGGTAGGGCTTTAACCAACATTATTTCTGTGATCAGTCCCAAGGGTGCTTTCCTGCCCTCGCGAGATGTTGGAAAGGTTTAGGGGTTTGATTAAATTTATTTCTGTGACGAATGAAAGGAGTGACTTCCCGCCCGTATACGATTTAAAAAAAGAATGTTGTAGACATAACATTTTTCTTTTTAAAAACGTGGTTTTTTTTAGTTTTGACATTGAAATTTTTTTTGCAATTTTCATGGCTATATTCGTAATCAGTGCATAAAAATACATCGCTACACGCTTTTCGGAACTTCACACCCAGGAGGAAAAAAACAGCCGGTAACGAACAATGTTGCCGGCGCCGGCAAGCTAGCCACTACGTTAAATTTAAACTCACAAAACAGGAAGGTATTAAATTTATGGCAATTGAAATTAAAAATGACAGAATGAAAACTATTTCATAACTTCAAAGTGGAAACCTGGAAAATTGAGCAAATCCGAAAAAAGCTTCAAAAACTGTGTTTTTGAAATTATTTTTATCTTTAATTTTAACATGGATTTAAACGATAAAAATTTTTTAATTAATTTGTTATTGCAATCTTTATAAGTCTATTAATCACAATCCAGAAATACTTTCTAAAAGTAGCCAAAACAGTATTCTGATTGATTTTTATCAATCTAATCAGTTTGATCGGTATGTAAAGCGAATAGTTTCGCTAGTATTATACAGGAAGGGGTGGTTAGCATTTCGAATGCAGTATAAGTGTTTTCACTATGTTTATAGCATGAAGTACAGGAAATTCTCCACCCTATACTACCTATTTCCTGCAGGATACTTTGACAGCTCTCACCAGCTTGTGTCGACATCTCACACCTCAGTGAATTCCACTTGTCAAAGCAAAAGGGATAGAAGGAAAATTTCTGATGCTCGAGATTTGCCTTTAGTAAAAATGTATTTATTGTATTTCCCAATCCAAGTATGACCAAATATGCTGTTCTCTCAATGACAGTTTTATTGCATTGATTTCTTATGTGCGAGTGAGTAAATCACAATTCTGTTGAAATCAATTAAAAAACAGTGATAGAAAGATTTTTCTTTTTTCTGATTTTCAAAATAATGATTAGGATAAACAGATACATACTATATCGTTTATTTTGATGCATAAATAAAAAAAACTGGAATTCTTCTAAGATATTGTATGAATAAGTCTACAGTATGCGGTCCAATATTTTATACAGTATTTGAGTTCATTTCTGTAACTGAGTTTACGCAAATTCATTTTTTTATGGTGTTCAAAACAAAAGTAATTGAGGGGCCGCCAACGAAAAGGGCTTATAATCGAAATCGAGCGCATAACTATTGACCGTCAGGCTACTTTCAAAACAAAGAACAAAAAAGATGCGTCATGAAATTCTCTACAAGCATCAATGTTCAAAATCCAAATTCTAGATATGTTTTGAACACAGATATGTTTTGAAAACAGATGAACGGTCAATCGTTTTACGCTCGATTTCGGCTCTAAGCCCTTTTCATTGGCGGACCCTCAATTATATAAATCATCAAGTTTTTGTGGATTCGTCACTTTGTTATTTCAGTATTTTTTCGACAGAAATAATGTGTCAAATTAATTAGCTACGAAATAAAAGAAGCTGTTTATAACAAATGAAGTATTCCTAGAGTGAATCTAGATAAGTTAGTAAACTGGTTTTTATAGACAAATTTTTTACATTATCAATAAGAGTAGAACAGTCTCATCTCGAAATACAGGGCGATATCTTTAGAAATCCTCTGAATTAATTGCAAGATTTTAAAGCTTCGACGCATTTTTCTGTACTTAAAATTTAACACTACATATATGTATTGTGACCGGCTCCGAAGAAAGGGTTCTAGTGGCTAAAAAATTGGTTTTGAGGTTTCGACGGTTTCTTTATGTTCAAATCTTATATTTTGACGTTCAATTTGTCCAAGATCGACTGATCAAAATTTCGCGATGCTAGACAGAGATTTGAATGAAACTACATTTTCGCCAAAATATAGAGAAAAGCACCCTGATTATAAATATCTTGTCAAAAAAAAAACATGACGTGCGTCCCAAACTACGACCCAAGACAGATTTATGTGTAAAAATCTTCGGTAAACGTTAACTGAAAATGAAATCTTACATAAGGCAAAAGTCAAAAAAAATAACTTCCATTTTTGCATACACATATCAATATATAGAAGAATACTGCGCGAAGTCAAAAAAATTAGTCAAAATATTCAATATAAAAAAATATATAAAATATATTTAATCACTTTTCCATACACATATCAATATGTAGAAGAATATTGTGCGAAGTCGAAAGAATAACTGAAGGTCTCCTTTGAGTGGGTGAAGAGAAGCAAGACACACGACACAACGCGTGTCTCAAAGCCTTAAAGGTCTTTCCACAATAGGACTTTATAAATCGACATAGCGTCGACATAGCGCGCATCACGTTGATGCTGCATCGACGTTGTGGAGATGCCTTGCATTACACTTTCGAGTCATGGTTTCACTCGACTCAGGCGCGACTCCCCATATCGAGGTCTAAGATGTTTACACATCAAAAAGTCCAAGCATTGTACATTTTTTGAATTTTGGTTCCGTCATTTTGAGTCAGGCATTTTGAAAATGTGAATTTTGACTTCATATTTGGGTTCAGTGACCCGAAAAATCTCTTCGTACAGATTGACGACTAAAAATTGGGCTAAACAAGCATAGAACGACGGAGAAGTGTTGTCAAACTTGAAACGCATTTTCCTCGAAAACTTGATTTTAGACACTAGACCGGCTAGACCCCTTTCTTCGGAGCCAGTCACATATGTATAATATTAGATACACAGAGAAAAGCTGGGCTCATTTTAAGTCGGGTATTGAGCCAAAATCGAGACGCAGCATTTTTTAGTCAAAAAGGAGTTAAATTGAGTTGTTTAACAAAAGATAATTACATGAAGTTGCCTCGACAACAACTGAAATAAGACGTGAATAAAAAAAGACGCAGCAATAGTAAGCCTAGCTTTTTTCTGTGTGAATAAATTTTTTTCCAAAATCTACTAGGCATAAATAGAAGTAAATTTTGTCCTTTTAAACATGAATTATCATTTTTTAATGTTGGAATATATACTTTTTCTTTAAAAAATAGTGATTAGAGGAAAAAAATGATTATAGATTATTCTAGATGAATTACTAGATTAGGTATTTTCAATACGTACCCCAAAAATTGCTTAAATAATTCTAGGTATCTTAGTTAATTTGTAATGTTAATTTACAATGAAACTTTGTTTCTTTAAATAATTTTTATACAATACCATACGGAATAACAAAAATTGTGTATACAATATAATTTTCGAATTTTTGTTTGAAAGGAAATAATTCTGAGCCCCGAATTTCATACAAAAAGGAATTCTTAAATTGTTTAATACGAATTCTATTCTTCTATAAACGTTCTAAATTGAATGATAATTTCCAAACACAATATTTTTTAAATGATGTAGTTAGAAACGAGAACTACCATATGATATTTAAATATTAAGGGCAATGCTTTTAAATTTTTTTAAATTCGTGACGAAAGCTTTGTCATACAAAAATACATTTTGGGCTTAAAGGATTTTTGAAAGTTTTCAAAATTATGGAAGTTACGCTGTATTGAATTTCTGGGTTAGATTTTTTTCAATTATCGACATTTCTGGAACCGATAATTGGATTTTCATGAAACTAGCAGGTATTAGAGGTGAAATTATACATTTTAAGTATAATGAACTTGAAAATAGAAATTTCGACATTTTGCCCGAAAGAAAGGAAAAAAATTTTAGATTCAATTTTTCCTGAAATACCCACCTTTTATGCTTTTATAGGAATAAAAAGATTCTTCATGAAATCACATTTCATTTTTAAAAAAATTCCTGGAGACTCTTTATATCGAGATATCGTAATTTCAATAAGACCGTTCGCTGCGCTACGCTGTCAGTGTCGCGACTCACGAAGGATAGAACCTGCAAATTTTGTTTTATCTTCTTGGAAAAAAGTTTCCTATGATGAACATTACGGATTGTTCATTCATAAAGGATTTCTTGGCATTAAAATTAATCACTGTTTTTGACAAAGTGATACTTGATCAAAAAATTATGTCTCCCGGTATTATTTGTTAATTTTGTAAACGAACTATGTAAACAAATTTCAGTGTGGACATTCAAAACCAACAAAAAATGATTCGATCTCTTAATTATCCTTAAATTATATTACCAGTGAGGCTTAGAATTTATTAATGGAAATTTGTCATTCGATATTATTTGGTTATTTTATAAGCGAATTGTATAAACCATTGACGAGTGTGGACATTCAGTCAACAAGAAATAATTTGTTCTCTTAATCGTCCTGAAATAAGGTTGTCAGTGATAGCAGTGGTATGATGTTATGCCTATAAATATCTACAGTGACCATTTGTTTATAAATTGAATGAATAATATAGAATAATATAGTTTCAACACTAAACTTTATGGGCAATATAATTTAAGGACAATTAAGAGGTAAAATTATTTTTTCTTAAATTTAAATATCCACACTGGAAATTTGTTTACATAATTTGTTCGCACTGTCTACCGTTACGGAGTTTTTTTTCAAATGAAAGGCGATTTCATGAGAAATCTTTCAATCCATATTAAAAAAATCAAAAGGTGGGTATTTCTCGGAAAATTAAAACAAAATATTTTTTTGGGGTTCTTCCAGGCAAAATTTCGAAATTTTTTTTAAAAGGTTTTATATTCTTAAAATTTCTAATTTCATCTATAATACCTCCGAGTTTCATTAAAATCCAATCATCGGTTTCAGAAAAGTCGATAATTCAAAAAAATCCAACCCAGAAATTCAGTATGGCGTAACTCCCATAATGTTTAAAATACTTTGGGCCCCAAATTTCTATTATATATCACTCTAGTATCACCAAGATACATTAAAATCGAATGACTATACATTAAATTCATTCGTGAGATTTAATCTCATAAAATATAATTTAACACACTGAAAAAAAATGAATTGAGATTCAATATTTCTTTTATTAATATATGTATAGTAAAATAACTGATAAATATGAAAACTTAAACTGCTAATAAAATTCAAAAAAAAGTCAGAATCGTTTGAATGTGGGAAAGTTAAATGTGTAATGATACTGAAAACGACGTTTTGAATATGCAGGAGTAAAAAGGTTCTTTGTATTGAGCTCGGTGCGCTCTAGCGAAGTTGATACTTAATTAACGCTAATTTAAAAATGATTTTAACAGCCCAGTTATTACGTAAAGGTCGTTCCTGCAAAGTGCTTTATTACCATTTTAAATTACCGCAACATGATTCGTGTTTGTAGCCCGATTTTCCAGTTCCCTTTAACACCACTTTTCTTGTATGGCCCGGGGCGAGGAACGATCTCTGAGAATAATGAAATTCACTCCTTCGTCATCCTCTTTGGAAGGCTGAACAACCGTACAACTGATCCCGATGTCTGTCTGAAAGGCTAGACCTTAAGAGCATCAGAAATAAAATGAATGTAGAGGAGAGACGATGCTTTTAATCGAAAACCAGGAGGAGCCTACAATGTCGAATAGAATTCTGGCAAACGTCATCGCATCGGAAGGCTAATTGACACAAATTAGTCCAAGTGTTCAGACCGGCAGGTTCACCGATTACTTAATTAAAAGTCCCTCTTTTCCTTCCTACTTTCACACCTTCCTTCCCTTTCCCTTTGCCACGATTTGTCTGGCTATAGAAGGTGATCTAATTATTTTCATGCAAGCCCTCCATGTTCTCTTTAGCAGCTCCACAAAAATTTCTTTGTCACATTCTCCCTCGAGCGACTGTAGCTACTTGTGAAAAACATTTGATGCGAAGAGAATCCCGAGTGAGAAAGAGCCTGCTTTGAATGCACAGTGAGAATCTTGAGCTAGGCGGGATGAATGAACGCGCGCGTTTGATACATCCCGAGTAATTGATGAGTTGCCGTTGATAGAACGAGGATGAGATCATTACTTGCATATGAATAACTCTACGGTAAATACACTGTTTGAAATTTATGAAGTTACTACATTACAAGAGTAATGGAAAATTTTAGGAAATTGCCAATACATTTACGTCAATACATCTTAAATTTACAAAATTTCTCATAAAATTACGGAATATTCGTAAATTCACCTTAAATTACGAAACAAATTTCGTAATTTTCTGTTTCATGTAACAGCATAAAACTTCCGTTACTTAAAACGTAAAATTTCTTTGTTTCACGGCAGAATCAGTCGATAATTTTCAGAGAATGATGAGCAGATATGATACCAGCATGAAGAGTATGGGTCTTAAGATTAGCGTGAACAAAACAAAAATTATATAACAAGTTGATGAATTCGTGTATCTTGGAAGTTTATTCACTGCTGACGTAAAGATAGTATAACGTATAAATGACGTATAAATGAGGGTAGAAAGATTATCGGCAGTGCACGAGCTATTACTTGAAGCAAAAATGTAACGAATAAGGCTAAAATTGCAATACATAATTCTGTGCTTGCGCCTGCAATGCTATATGGTAGCGAGACCTGGATGTATCAAGAAAATTATAGAAGTAGAGGGAACGCGGTTGGCATGCAGTTCCTGCGGAATATGTGCGTTAAAACGCTAATGGACAAGGTCAGTAATAAGTGGGTTCTCAAAGAATGTGATGTAGAAGAAGCATTGTTTAACAAGAGTGAAAGAAATTTACTGAGATGGTTTGGTCATGTTAAGAAAATGAATGAAGGACGTTTAACTAAGCAAGTGCATTTAGGTAAGGTGAATTGTAGCGTACCCATAGGTGGACCGAAGAAAGAATGGTTGCTACGAGCGTTACGCCAATCTTAAAGTTACATATGTTTTCAATTACAATTATGGAATATTCTGATACATTATACCTGAAAATACCGAAACTTTTATTTATTTACTATACTACTAAGCCAAATCCCTCTCGGGGTAAGCATGACTAGTACGGTTCTAGTCTCTTGCACTACCGGTGATCAAGGAATTTATATAGTAAAGGTAAATAAGGAATGTGTAGAAAAAGGGATGGGTGAAAAAATATGAGACGCCTTTAGGGGGGGGGGGGCCTAAAGGCGTCTCATATTTTTTAAACGGTCCCTAACGTCATTTTCCAAAATTTATCATCATTTAACGAAACATGTAACAGCATAAAACTTCCGAAACTGTTTCGTAAAATTAAGACAGAAATTTCTAACAGTGTTCGTATATAGTTTCAGAATAGAAATCTAATTAAAATCTACTACTACTACTCAAATAATTTAGAATCTATAATATTAAAAAAAAACCTTGACATTTATTTATACTCAGCTGGGTTACTCCGGCTAGAATCCAGATGAGAACATCAACTTGCGCTCACATTTCATTCATATAAATGAAACTAACACTTACACTAGACTCGTACTCTCGATTTTTATTTTTTGAGACTGGACGTTAGTTGGTCCATGCGTTATAGTCCAGACAACAGCCCACCTGGGCGAGATTGGGGTTTCTAGTTGGGGCTCAACTGGTGCTTGTTCAATCTGACAGGGACCAAGCTTGGCCCCAGTCATCTTTTCCTCACGAAGCGGTCTAAATAACTGTGAAATCTCTTGAAATCTTTCGAAATCTCTTGAAATATTTTTAAATGTCATGAAATCTCTCGAAAACTCTGGAATCCTTTTGAAATCTTTTAAAATCTTTAGAAAAATTTCAAATCTTTTAAAATCTTTAGAAAAATTTCAGTTCTCTTGAAATCTTGAGTAATCATTAGATATCCTTTGAAATCCTTAAAAATGATTTTGAATACTTTTCCGTGTAGTATAATAATTATCTATTCAAAAATTTGGTTCTGTCAATCTAACCTAATATTTAATTCAACATCTCAATATATCCTAGTCGCTAATATTAAAACTTGTGAATTTTGGTCACTGAGGATTAAAAATTTTTAAACATTTTAAAAACATATGAAACATAGATCACGGATGGACAAATCTCTGGAACTTTTGATTTGTACATATCTTGTTCATTCAAATAATTATAATATCTAATTGTAAGCTTAAGTAATTTGTCAAATACATTACATTATAATTCATTGAAATAATAATTAGAAAAAAAACGGAAATCATATTAAGTTTAATTGTTTGCTAGGCAGATTTGACTAATAGTAATAATAGTTTTTATATGACTTATTGAAATGAATTGAATTGTTTAGGCGCCCCAAAAATATATGTCCCATGCTACACGCTACAAATTTGGGTGTTCCTAGATACGGCCTAAGAAATTCCTGCTGATGTGTCAAACATATATATTTTTAAAGTCCCGTAAATTAATATGAAACAACGTAAAGCATTAAAGCATTAAGAAGAGTAGAAAACCCCCTTGACATTCAAAACAAAAACTCTTGTGTAACGAAAAAGTCAATTTTCGAGATACTGAAAAAATCATTAGTAGAAATATTTCGTATCAGGAATTATTGGAAGTAAAATAATCTAAAGTGTTAATCAAGACAAAAAGGATTTTTTTTTGAAAAACACTCGGATTCTAAAACAATATCCCTTTCGGGGCTGTAAAATAAATTAAATTATTAAATAGCACCCGGAGACAAAAGACCCCTTGGAGAACATGAAATGTATATCACGATTATACGTACACCACATGGAAAAACACTTTATGTAGGAGACGTACAATGATTCTGAAATCGTATAGAGAATTCTCATTTCGCATGATAAAATGCACCCTTAAATGCCAAAAAGCCACCTTCTATTTTATGTCCTTTGACGGTACTATTTAATAATTATATATGCCACCATATTGTTTTTATGCTTCAAAATTTATTCGTCAGAGAAAAAAGCTATTTTAAAAAGATAAGATTTTTGTTTAATAGAGCATTCTTATAAATGTAAAATAAAACCAATCTACTGCAAATAGGAATAATAAAAATATATAACTAATATTCTTGAAATAATTATTTTCATTATTTGTATGCAAATATAATAATAGACTAAAATGAAAAAGGGAATTTTTCTCATATTTAAAAATATTATTAAACTTGAAATTGTCAGTGTACACAAGACTTTAATTTCAATTTTAATATTCATTGCTTCCTTTCAAAAATAATTTCCATAAATATTGAGTTTTGTAAATTGATCAAAAATTTATGATCATAATATTATGTTATGAAGTTTTGTCAATGCAAACCAAATGAAATAGAACTTTTCGAACTGTGTGAAGTTCAGTTTTGGCGTGAATTCATTAAAACTTAATTTCTGCATTATGAGCGTTCCACTCCGCACGAGAGTAATAATAATTAATTCCCGTCTTCTCGGCTACACTCGTAGATTTTTCAAACCACGAGCTCAGTCAGTGGGGAGAGAGATGAAAAATTTCAATACAATAAAGTTGTGAAATAAAAACGAAAAGATGTTCATTAAACAGCGAGAGATATCAAGTAATGAAGAGATCACGGGCGGTGTGCTTTAAAACTTCGTTGGAACTCCGTCTAAAGCTAGAAGCCGTTACATCAACTTTTTTGGGGTTGATTTTATGGGTGATCCTGTGAATTTTACGACTGACCTCGAGTCTTAAAAAAAGTAAATTAAACTCTGGATACGTTACAGTGAATTCGTTTGTAGAAAACGAATTTAGGAAAGGACGAAGATCGAGAACCACTATCGATCCCGGACCCTAGGCGTGTACCTGCAAAGATAAAGACCTTACTTTGTCCTGACGAATGACTTCGAAGTTCCAAACCGAGCCGTTCAGGAAACAACTTTATTAAGTAGATCGTTTTCGAAGACAGAACCAGAATAGAAATAGAAATAGAAAGACGATCTCTTATCTTAATAATTTGTTCAGGACAAAAGGAAGTGAAAATAAAATTGAATTTTAAATTTAACCAATAGCTCGACTAACATTCATTCCAGATGTTCGTCTAGTCTCTAAGTTAAGGATATTCTAATTTCTTTTCCATATTTATGAGAAGGCATCTTGAAATCGGGTTCAGTTCCGAAAAGTGAGTACCTCCTATTAATTTTAGACTCAGTATACCCATGTATTTTGACGTGTTGATTACGAATATGATAGTGAAAATACCCGCACAGTTGATTTTCAAGGTCAAAACTTGATTAAACTATGAAAATTTAATGTTTTTTTACGTTTATTTCAGTGAATAATAAAAATTAAAAAAGAAAACTTCAATTAAAAGTTGTAGATCCTTCAAAAATACCCTTTCCAAATGATACACATTTTTTCTTAAAAAAAATTATTTTTCGAGACAAGAAGGAAAAGGTTGGAAAAAAATGTTTAATTCCTTGAAATGGGACTTACTTCAATCCTGTGATTATTGATTAGTCACAGAAATAGTTTAGGTCACGTCGCTTCCTCTTCCTAATGTCTCTTAGGGGGTGGGACCCCTGCGACTGGGTACAGAAATAATTTAAGCCACGCCCCTACCCCTTTCCAACGTCTCCTGGAGGCGAGGAGGTACTCCTGTAACTGATCACAGAAATTTCTTCTTTTTATTTCTGTTTTGAAAAAGCATTAAGTACTTACAATGCTTTTTGAATTTAAAAATTATTTCAAACTTTAACAATGAAAAATTGAGAGCATAAGAAAATAATTTTCCAAATTTTAGGATTCGAAAATTAATTCATTTTAAAACTATGTGCATTCAAAATGAATTATTTTTTATTTAAAAGTGCTTCAAATTCAACATTTCCAACTCAATGCCTTCCAAATTGAAAAAATGGTTGAACTTGAGTTAAAAATTAAATTTGTACAATATTATCTTAATTCTTATTATATAAAAGATAGTTTCTAAAAATAATCGTTAATACATCCATAAGGGTTTTTGTTATTATTTTTTACCACACCAATTAACAGCCTCATTTTTCTGCAATTTTTTCCTGATATATAGGTGGATAACACATGAAAATATTTAATATACTATATTAACTATTTGAAATATATTTCAGAATTCAGAAGAAATTGTAATGTAAACTGCAAATTCAGTTTCTGGATATAGGTTGCAGTTAATTCGTAGTTAATTAAAGTCAGTGAGAGCTTACTGTTATGCGTGTAAGATGAGATTGCCGAATATGACATGAATATGGCATTATAGATACACTGGTATGTGCAAGCACATCAAACTAATTATATCCGAAAACGCTCCATGTTCTATGCAAGACACGTTTCTCATAAGGGGTTCTGTAGGACCACCAAATTTCATGGTGAAACTAACTTTCCAAGGAAAGACAAAGTTTCCAAATTTTCCTGAATGACAATCTGTCTCATAGTAAATAATAATGGACCTCCTTTTCATCGTCACATTCTGAATTTGAACATGTACAGAAGAATTATGGTACCACGCTCACCATATAATACGCTTACTTTCATAATGAATACAGATTTTGAATTTATCATCAAAGAACCCGAGCAAAAATTTTGCCATATCCCGAAACAGGCCCTGACCTGGCAGCCCTAAATACGACATGAAACGAACGCCCCGATCCGGGATGGATCTGGTGAATGGATTATCGATCGGAGCTCAAATTGGACTTAACCTGGCGACCCGGTTACCGATCGGGCTTCGATAGGGCGTACGTTTCATGCCCTATCCGGGCCAGATCGGAAAATTCCTACACGGGAAGACATAAGAGTTGAATACACTCGCTCTTATTTTGTTCAATCATATTACATATTTTTTTCCGTCAGCAGGATCCAAAATAATTTACTTTGGTTGAACAATCAAAATATGCTATAAGTACTTCATTTTTGCTAAAAACTTTCCCTACTGTTGCCGCCAAAACTATTTTTTTTTAGGAGAGTAATTACTCTTCTGACATTCATTTTAAAACAAAAATTGCACTACAGCACTATTTTTCCAGACAAAAAAAGCCATTTCATGTAAAAAATTAATATAAAAATCAACAAACACGGGCATTATTTCTAATGTCCACCGTGCCCCGCACCGCCGCCACAGCTGACTCTCCCATACTTACTGAAGCGAATAAAAATAGATATGAATTTCCGAGTAGATAAGAAGTGATTTCATGCAAACGCATTTCGAGAAATCTTACAGGAGGATCATAGGTCGCCTTCTTGCAAAAGCCGGAATTTGAAATTACCCTAGAGATCGCTGAACAGGGTCTGAACTTTTGCCGAATCTCTTCCGATAGGATTACAGGCAATGAATCAAAGGGGAATGTCCGCAATACGTATCTTGAAACCTGGTAGAGGTTTATATTTAGGATGCATTTGATCTTGATGAAATCCATCTTCAAAGTTAACAATAAAATTATTCACTTCAAAGAATAAAAATTCCACAAAGTGAGATTTATATTAGTTTTAATATTTTTCATAGACTTAAGTTTCGTAAAAGAAATATGTTATATACATATGTTTATGTTGCAGGCAAAGTATGAAATCCAGGTATTGTATATTATCCCTAGGCATTATATAGAATGCCTGACCTTTTCAGGCAAAATATATATTGGAATACTTATTTCATACATCGCCTATACATATACTAATAACTAATACTATCTGATACTGAAATTTGGTGAGTATTTTCTTCAAAAGTCAAAGATAACATTTTTCGAAAAAGAAAATTAAGAAAAGTATAATTAAACCTGCTGACTTGCAAGTAAATCCGAGTAAATTTCAAAAATTTGATAGTTCAATGACTTTTGCAATCCCAGAAATTGCCGTTATTTGCCTTTCGAACTACATATAAGAAGTCTAAATAGTATATTGTGCTACAAGTGCGGAAAGTAGGCAGCTCCACACGAGTGTGAAGTTTGCTGTGAGAGCCAGAGGCGAATCGAAGGGGAGTTGTTGGCAAGTCGGAGGTGAGCCGTAAACGAGTCGAAGATGAGCCGGAAACGACTTGAAGATG
>JAUMHM010083316.1:0-13424 GCA_032362435.1 Melikaiella ostensackeni
TATTGACAGAAACAGGAAGATCGCGGAAGAGGCGCGATGGGTCAGCGAGAAACTGTTGATTCTCCCTGACCCATCTCACCCTCTTCCGTATTTTCTCCGGATCGTGGTGAAGAGTTGGGGAGAACAAAATCTATTTTTCCAACAGCATCCATATGTTTTGCATAGCGATGCTTCATAAAAAAATTGTAACTAGAGAATAGGCGATCGCATGCACTCACGCACTAAAATACATTTGAGTTTTTGTAAGATACTCCAATAGTCTCTAACAACTCTATTGCTCACTGCTTCCTCGTGACGTAAAAAACATGTATTTATGTTTGTTTTCCATTATTAATTCAAAAAACTTATAGTAACTATAATATGATGTAATTTTATTATTTGCAGTAATGAAAGAGTACAATTTTCTGTTACCCTTTTGTTTTTCTCTGCCGGTTCCAAATATACCTGCCTCTATGTCAATAACTATGGAGTCCAATTGCATGCCACACCTCTCTTCCTCGTTGATTTTATACACCAATTTTCAGAAGACTAACCACACTCCATACGTCGGAGTTGGGTTATGCAGAAAAAAACACTTTCTAAGTAAAGAGTGTACTAGAATAATTTCTTTCTGAGATTTAATATTTAAAATACAATAGGAGAAGCTAACTTAATTCTATTTACCAAGTGGCAATTGTTCTACGACACGAACAAGAACTAGATAGTCCACTGAATTCGGTTTTCTCTTCATTTGTAGGAAATACGGGATGTGCTCACACAAGAGTCTCCAAACAACTTGAAGAGCAGTGCTTTTCTCTGGATGAGGTCGATCAAATTCCCATATTGACTATAATCATGCAGGAAAGTCTTAATTATGGGTTGTCCGAACCCGATAATAGCCGAATCGGTGAAACCGGAAATCCTGCTAATAGCCGGATATCTCTTTCCGGCTGCGCGCTCAAGACTTCAGGAACGTGTATATTCATCTCATTATTGTGTATGTGTTCGAGGTATGTTTTGAGGTTATGTTGCAAGACGTTTCGCATAATACGCTACTTCCACTGAATGCATACGCAACTCAAGAAATAAGGTGATTCGACTATTAGCGGGTTAGAGCGAATGGAAGGGGTT
Organism: Melikaiella ostensackeni; assembly: GCA_032362435.1. Classification (NCBI taxonomy): domain Eukaryota; kingdom Metazoa; phylum Arthropoda; class Insecta; order Hymenoptera; family Cynipidae; genus Melikaiella; species Melikaiella ostensackeni. Next base: position 1,111 of record JAUMHM010083316.1, read on the forward strand.
CGGCTATTGGTGAGTTCGGCTATGAGCGAGTTCGGCTATTATCGGGTTCGCACTGCGTATGTGTGTGTCTTAAATCTAAAGATAATCTCACCGGTTCGAAAATCGTTTCTGGGCTAATTTCAGCTATACAGATAATTGAAAAGAAATTATGTAATCAGTGCTAAGTTTCGTAAAATCTTCTTGCGAATTTTTGCAAATCATAAACTCATAAGTTTTTATCCCCTCTTGTCTTTCACTTCGAACCCTTTGAAGCTTTTTGTTGGCAAGGAGCATTCCATCAGAACGCATAGTTTTTTTAGCATTGTTTGGGCATTCCATAATTTCCCTGAAAGTGAGTTATGTCTCACTTGAATTCTTTCAATGGAAGGCCAAAATTTGGAATGCAACATTCAACAATTCAATCCTCAGCGAATGAATAATCGAATTTATGATAATTAGATTAATTAACAGCAATGAAAAATTATAGCGCTTTACCGTGAACTTTCCAGAATGGCATCGTTGTGACATCAAAGGTCATGGAAAGGCAACGTCATTGTGGAAGTTTCCTATCCAACATTCCCGAAACCATCGCCAGACTTAACACATTACACTTCCGCAAAAACAATTACACAACCGCGAAAACAATTACTTGACCACGAGAAGGCTTACAGTACACTAACCACCAAAGGTGATACTCGAAAGACATAATTATATGTAAATGCACCGAACGCTAGAAATCAATAGACATACCTTGCACGCTGCTTAATATCGATCATGCATTCCCGACGTATCAATTCTTACACACGAGGCAATTTCTCAGAGTGAGCTTCCACTGAGCATTCCTGCGGCTTTGAATAACACAATTCTTACCAGCCTCGATCACCGGAGAATGCACCAAACTATTTGAGCCACTTCTGATCGGGCTGGTCAAGGTCAACGTATTCAAGTAATTTTCAAACATGGTGACGCCCCTTTAAACCGCCCTCCTGTGATCCTTATTTATACGCGCCAGGTGAGCAAACCTTTACGACCACGTATGGTCCTTTGTATGGTTCTACCAATTTACTAGAGATGTGTCGATCCTTTCTCGAGTAGAAGTATGACGGTATCTTGACAAGGTCTCCAAACTTGAAGGTGACATCTCTGCGACTCCGTTTGTAATATTTGGATTGCTTCAGAAGCGCCTGATCTTGATGTTTCGTACTAAGGCCACCTAAATAGATGAGCCCAGACATTCTAGTTGCCCAACCTTCGCCATCAGGTGGAGGCAACTCTGCCTGCCCCTCAACAGTGCATCAAGGCAGGTTTCTAGGTCTATTTTTGAATATTCGAAGGTGTTCTCAATGTTATATGCATTCGCCTTCCTCAGTGGAGCCACCTTCATCCACTTCGTAGAAAGGGCTTAGTATACGATCAAGTTCTTACTCCCCTTTTTACTTTTTGGAAATGGGCTCATTACGTCTGTGGCAACTGTAGCCCACGGCTCCTGAATTTATCGGTCGCCCAATGAGCCTCACGGGCCTATCTGATCAGATTTTATTAATTGAAAGGTTTCACACCAGTTAATGAAGGTTCTTATGTCCTCAAACATTTCCAGCCAGTAATAACGCAGGTTCGCCCTATAAAAGGTGTTCTCGATGCCCATGTGACCGGATTCCAGATTCTCGTGCACCTCCCTCATTATGTCGTTAATCTGGTTCATAGGGACGACCAATGTCCAAGCATCTAGGTCCTCCATAATGTCCTCCAATAGAGGTTATTTTTATACTGATATAATCGACTGTCCACCACCATCCAACTCCGGTACTTATTCGGAGTGTTCATAACCGCCCGATGGCGTCTGTCATGCCATTCGTTCTCTACTGGTTTCATCATGGATAAATGAGAGTCCTTTTCTTCTACGTGAAACCTCGAAAGAGCGTCCGGAACATAGTGCATTGCTCCTTTTCTATGCACGACCTCGAAGTCGTATTTCAAAAGGTCGAGTGACCATCTTAGCTACCATGGCAGATGATGACTGTAAAATAGTACCCTTCTAGGTAATATGTGAATTCTTTTATCGCTTAGACTATGGCAAGGCACTACCGCTCAGTAGTGGAGTAATTATGCTTCGCTTTGGAAAGCGTTTCACTGACTTAGGCTATAATGTTTTCTTGACCACCCTGCTCCTGAGTGATCACCACCCCTAAGCCAGTATTACTGTCATCTGTCTGAATAGTGGAAGGGACGCTAAAATCGAGAAACGCCTGAATCGGTAACGTTACTAAAACTTTCTTAAGCGTCTGGAACGCCTTCTTTTGTTCTACACCCCATATGAACGCTTGATTTTCCTTGATTGAGCATGGTAATGGTTAATGAATTCTGGCAGGGTCTTCAATGAATCGCCTATACCAAGATGTTGCTTCTATGAATCTGCGAACCTGCCGTAATTTAGTCGGTCGTGGGTATTGCAATATTGGTTTTAATTTATCCTCATCGACGGTGAGACCATTTTGATTTACTACAAATCCCAGATATTGGACCTGCAGTTTGCGAAAGTCACATTTATCTCGGCTGAGAGTCAACCTAGCCTCGTGATCCACTTTGTAGTCTTCTCTTATCAATAGAGATGTTTTTCGAACGTTTTGGTTGCGACTATCATAACGTCCAAATACGCGAACACGTGTGGCCTCATTTCCGGTGTTATCACTTTGTCCATTAATCGTCGGATTGTCGCAGGTCTAAGCTCCATTCATCCAAAATTTCAGTCATGCAGGGGAACGGATATGCATCTTTCTTATTCGATTCATTGACTTTTCTAAAGTCATTGCACATCCGATAGCCTCGATCTGATTTTTGAGCCTTCACGACAGCATTACACCACTCGCTGGATGGTGGCTCAATGATATTATGTTCTATCAGCTTCTGAGTTTTCGCTAACAACGCCTTTATGAAACTTTGCTGACAAAAAGTAATTCTTTTGCTTAATTGGAGAACTTCCCAGAGTGTCGATAACGTGGCCGACGATCTCGGCCTCAGGGAATTTATTCGGAGGAGGAGGCAGTTCTCGTTCAAATAATGAGTTGAGTTCCACCCGTTTCTGCTGCGACAAAGTGGGAATTTCTTCGCGACTTTCAGGCTCACCTTCGTGAACTACCCCGGAAGGAAATTTTATGAGCGGCTCATCAGCCATCAAAATTTTTCTATCTTTCCCGTGAATTATAAGCCCAAATTTCTCCGTGAAGTTCATGGCGGAGAGACATAAGTCGGTCAGGCCTGGCAGGATCCGGACTGCTATTTCGCGAGTTACGTCTCCCAAACTTATAGGGATTGAGGCTTCGCCCATGACAGAGTCTGAGGTTCTATTCGCCATCATGATCGTCGCCGTCTTGAAAAGCTTTTACTAATTATCCCCCGCTCTGATGATTTGCAGCCTTATCAGTCTCATGGATGTATTAGTCGATCTTGTGTCCACCAATGAACGTTATAGTTTTCCGCCATTCACGAAATCCATGAAGGGTCGTATGGCTTTACCTTTACTTGGCGTACGATCGGAGGGTGCACCCAGATTCCGACTACTTCTTCCAAAGTCACTCATGATCTGTTTTCCCCGGATTTAAATTTCGCCTGAATTTTCGCTGAATTGATTAAAGCCGTCCTCCACTCTTAAACTAACTATTCTGATGTAAGTCACCACATTTGCTACAGCTTTGATAGGGTTTCGTTCCCGAGGCTGCTTGACTGAACTGAGTTGTTGATGATTGGCTGTAGGCATCATTTTATAAATTGCTCACGTCATATATGGTGAAATCATATCCAGTTGAATTTTCTGAATTTGGGCCTACTAAGGAAAAAGGAAGCAGCATCGACCCGAAGTTTCCCCTCCCTCTGCGGTTGTGGCAGAATTTATGCCACCTGATGGGACATTTTCTCCAACAGCAGTTATCACCGTTGCAGTTGAAACAGGGTGGTTCCTGCTTTGGTTGTATCTTTGGCTTGGTTATTTTTACGAGATAGTACGAAGTACCAAAGGCCGACTCCGCTGCCCTAAAACCAAGGCTCGTATACGCGGCCGTGGTTTGGTGGCCAAGGAAAGCACTCAAAACGATGCAGGATAGACTGCGATGATTGCAGATGCTAGCTTTCTGGGAGGATGACGGGAGCAATGAGGACTACGCTTACGGTAGCGATAAAATACATGCCTCGATCAGAGCCCCTACATGTTGATGAGCCAACTGGCGAGAGCAGACAGATGGACTTGGGGGACTCAGCACACTAAGCTCCCGAGTGATATCAGTACGCTGCCAAGTCTACGCACGAGGCAGGATGGAATAAAAAAACTCTTCAACTTCACCAGGGCTGGACGCGTCGTCAACACAAACAGGGATGAGTGGAAAGCAAATGGAAACCCGCTCCTCCAGGGGCGAAGCTGTTACACAGATAGCTCCAAGAGAGAAGGGGGGTCAGAAGCACGAACTGACGACAGTGCAGGAAGGAGAGGGATGTGAATCCCACTCGGACGACATTCCACCGTCCTTCAGGTGGAGGTCCTGGCTGCCCTTCACAGCGCTGAAATACTAATAGAAAAATGGACGGCTGGCAGGCAAATTAGAATTTGCTCAGAGAGCCAAGCGACATAACCGCAGTTGAAAAACCAGGCGTAACGTGAGGGCTGCTTCGAGAATGCAGAAAGGCATTAAACCAACTGACAGAAAAGAATAGCGTGACTCTCATATGGTTTCCTTATCATACAAGGATCAGGGGTACCAAAAAAGCGAACCAGCTGGCAAAGAGCGGTGCAGTAAGAGAATATATGCTACGAGTATATGCCTGGAACCGGCTCTAGGACTGGCGTCTTGCTGCATCGGGATGGACATCAAAAACTGGATTCGGACGAAGAATAGGAAGTACTGGAAACCAACTCAGGGTTGCCGGCAGGCAAAAGCCATTCTGAGCTATACGTACAGGATGGACAGAGTCAGGGAAACCCTGAGGTTACCCAAGGAAGATTTGAGGTTAGTGGTTCAGACGCTCATTGGGCACAACCACTCAAAGTATAATATTCACAAAATGGGACTAAGTTTGACGACAGAGTGCAGGAAATGCTTTAGGGATGATGAGACATCCTTGCGTGTTTCATATCAGTACCCGGCACTAGCCAGGCTCAGGCAACAAATCATCGGGTCTCATTCAATGGAACCTGAGGAAATTACAATGCAAACATTGGTCGACATTTTGGGCTTCATCCAGAGGTCTGAAGTCGATCACTAGGAGGGAACCGATGAGGGCAATGAGCTTTATACCCTGAGTACCAGAGAGTGTCCCTGGCGTTTAACTGGTATTTATTTACCCCGTATAAAAATATTTTATGATGGAAAACCTGAAGAAAGCAAAATTCTGAATCTATTTGAAAGTAAAAAAATTCTTCAATTCAAACTCCTTGAGTTTAAGTTTTGTCGCATTGTTCAATTTGAGCTTGACGTACTCATCGTAAAAATGTTGAGATAAATATAATTCAAAAAAGCGTCCATAAGCCAGACAAGAAATAACCTTGGAAACTTATTTTTAGACGTGAGGCAAAGTTTCTAAATTTAAAGGTAATTCAACGGAAATTTTTAATGTTAAATTAAATGAAATAGAATGACTAATAATCTCACTAACAATTGACGGTCACTACGTGTAAGGGAGATAATGGGCTAAGAGTGATAAAGAGAAAATTTGGAATGAAAAAGAAATTTGTTAATAATTATGTCTGTTAGACCGTAAAGATTGTATTTCTTATCATTTGCATGGAAAAAGGTGACTGTTATTAGTTATTGCTTTAATCAATTATTTTTGAAGAAACTGAGATGCTTTAAGGTAACTCGAACTCGCAATTGTGTCATCTGGTCTTTTCCATTTGAAATTTTCCTACATAAGACACTCTTCTTGCATGTTTTCAGGGATGTGATCGCTGCTTCATGTAAAGGCGCTACGAAAGTTTTGCAATACGCGAAACCTATCGGAAGAAGAGGGATGATCCTTGCGGCATTAGAAAGAGCGTCAAAAATTAGGTGGGGAGAGGAAACCTCTTGACCCAGTTCCCAGTACAGTTCGAGTACGCAGCCAGGAAACATTGAGGAATGGCGTCGTGGACGAAGGAAGAATATCGTGCGATAATTCGATACAACTTTTCTCGCGGTTTAAGCGTAGACCAAAGTTTTGAGGAAATGTCTCCGGTATTGGGTGAGGATTGTCCACATCGGACAATAATTTTCCGATGATACAAACAGTTCGAAAGTGGAAATTTTGGTCTCGCGGACGACCCGCGCTCAGGTCAACCGCCGAAAGTGGTGACATCTGAAAATATTGCGGCTGTGAAGAATCTACTGAATAATAATAAAAGAATAACGTACCGGCAGATAGAGCGAATCTTACACATTAGTGCACCAGCAGTCCATCGAATTCTGCATGAACGTTTGAAGATTAGGAAGGTTTGCACTCTGTGGGTACTACATGCTTTGACCGAGGAGCGAAAGGCAGCGAGAGTAAAGTGGTGCAAAACAATGCTAAAAAGATTCGAATCGGCATCGTCTCGGGACGTAAATAGTATTATAACAGGCGACGAAACATGGCTGTATTATTATGACGTCCGATCAAAATCACAAAGCAAGATCTGGCAGTTTGAAGACGAGGATACTCCAGTGGGGGTGCGAAAGTCTCGATCTGTAAACAAAAGGATGATTGCAGTATTCTTTGGAAAACGCGACATTGTGGATGGGGTCGTACTGGAAAACTAGCGTACAGTCACCTCTTCCTGGTACACTCATATATGTTTACCCCAAGTCATTAACCACCTCAAAAACATCAGGCCGAAATCTCGACTCAGCACCTAGCTATTCCACCACGACAATGCACCGGCTCACGGAACGAAGGACACAGTCGCTTGTTTGGGCAAATCTGGACTGACTATTTTAGATCACCCTCCTTACAGTCCAGGTCTTGCTCCCTGTGACCTTGGTTTGTTTCCGGAAGGGAAAAAACAACTGAAATGGCGCCGATTTGCTAATAAAACCGACATTTTGACGGCGTGGGACCAAGCGTGTACAGATCTTCCAGAAGAAAAGTGGCAGGGTTGGTTCGATGACTGGTTTCGACGTACGAAGAAGTGTATTCCGTGCAGTGAAAACTACTTCGAAAGACTATGAAAGGTTCGCCTGTATTGCAAAATTTTCGTAGCACCCATGGGTCATTCTACCCGAAGGGACCTTTTCTAAGTCCCGGTCATTTTTTTCGACACTACTCATTTTCAGTTGTTGGAAATTTGCATAGTCCTAATTTTTCCCGTAAGTAATAACAGAAAAAATTTTGTAACTGCTTCCCATAAGCTGAATGTATGTGAGAGCTTCAAATGGGTCATCTCCGAAGTCATATTAGTTTATATATGTGAAAAAGATTTTTTCTAATACATAATTGAAATCACTATTTTGTCGCAAGCAAAAATTCCGATTCAATTCTGAAGCTTCGTCTTCTACAGAACAACAAAATAATGTTGGATACTATGACAATAGTACAGCATAAAAAGCGTCCGTATGTTACAAGATGCTTTAAGAACATTGTGTAACTAAATCGGGTTGCTTATAACATTAGGAAATGTATGCACTTCGTCATCTCTGAAGCCTTTTTTAGTTGCGACTCGGAGATTTTACTTCGTTTGCAGTTACAGTATTATTCAACCACAATTTGGATAAAAATTTTGTTTCAATCTGGTTAAATATTACTCTCATAATTCAAATATGCGATTTGTGATACCTCTATATTCCTTCACCTTTTACCCTTTCCTTTCTCAATCAACGGCACAACCAGACCTGCCTTCCAATCCTCTGGCCATCCTTCGTCTCTCCAAACCTTACTGCAAATAAAATCATAAATATATATACGTTAAACGTCTAATACGAGTCCGAAAATTACGGAAGCGCAACCTCACCAAGCCCGAATTGACGTTGTCAGACCCGGCGGTAGGTCTGGTAACGTTCTTACGTGTATTTCGGGATGTAAGGCCTACTTAAACATGCTGACAAAGTTTCAGCTGTACTTGGTTTTGTGCGTCAAACGTCAATTTATATACGTTTTTAGTTCAAGCTAATGCGCCCAGGCGCCGCAACTATCGATATACGAATTCTGTATAAAGCAACGAATAGTTTGTGTATGCAGCTCCGACGTTACCAGACCCGGAATCTGGCAACAATGTTCTAAGCACCTCAAATTTCATTCGCAATTACAAAAGAGGGACACTTATTCATACCTGTCTCTAAGAAGCCTCACAATTTAATATTTGGAAACATATTTTTCTCGTTTTTGAAACCTTTTTAGGTGAAATGTTGTATATACTATAACGTATTCTTTTAGTATGTTTCATGAGATTATTTCTTTTTTATACATGTTGTTAAAAATGGTATAGGCTCTCTAATTTTCAACAGGGAATTCCATGCCAGATCCACAAAAATGAAACATTTATCACGTCGATTTTTTGTAAGCTTCCACAAATTGTAACGCACACAAAGAGAAAAATCCAAAAAAAAATTTTTTTTAAAATTTAAGTGACGTAAATAAATATGACATTAAATTCTTACAAAATTTAATTTTCAATAAGTCCCTACTTTTTAGTATTCCTTATTGCTATTACTGAACTTACTGTGATTTATATAATCACAAAAAATTAAACCTTATTTCAAAATATTTAAAAAGATTATTTGAATATTTCATTATTTTTGATTTTCACTTATTTATCCTTGGAGTAAATAAAAGGCAATATTACGTATTTTATAAGAAACACTTAAGCTTCACATAATTACATAAAAACACATTAAATAAGGAGAAGAATTTTTATTTTTCATAGAAACTAAAATTTATTGCACCTTATTTTGGACTTGTAAATTAACTTCGAATATTTGGTCGTTTTTTAGTTTTGCGAAAGCTGTGACAAATTGAGAAATAAAAATATACAAGTGTTCGCAGCCTAAACTTGTTTCTGTTCGGATCTAATACATTCTGTTCGTGGCTTATACATTTTGTTAACAGCATTTTGATATTCAGTAAATTCTTTAGATTAACTCAAAAGTCATTTTACTCATAAAAGGATTAAAAGGTTATAAATTTACTGGGTCGATAATTTTTTGTTCGTTAATAATTTAAATTTAATTATATGCTTAAAATAAAACCATTTAATATATGAGTAATGTGGAAGTAAAATTCTTCCTAATTGAACCATTTTCTAATATTCTAAAATAAAAATATCAAAGCTTCATGCTAACATCCTTAGGTCATGATATGTTTAAATATAAAGTGTACAAAATTAATAATGAATCATGTTTATTCGTTCGCATCTAATACATGACGTTCGCAGCATGAAGTTGGTTCTTAGAAATACTTTTTCTATTTTATTCCTGTTTTTTAAATTGGTTTGTTTTATTTATTAAAGTTTAGAAACACATAAGTGTAGAATGAAATCATGTTCAATTGATAATATATGAAGTTCTTTGAGATCAATCTTTAATCTTCGAAAGTGGACAACAAAATAAAATAATTAATTGGAAAGTAACATATTTGAAATAAATATTCTTTCTTCAAAGTTAAGAGATTTAGATTTAGATTTAATGTTTCGTATTCCTTTGAATTCTCTGAATTACTTGAATTACCTAAATGGTCTGAAAGGTCTGAAGTTCGCTGAATTTTCCATACTTAAAAAGCTAACTATGCCTCCTGCCAAAAAATGTCCAGAAAGAAGTTTACAGGTCTTGGTAAAAACAACAATTTCGATATCTCAACTTTCTATCGTATATCGCGTTATTTGGCTCAAAATTTGAATTTTCGTCTTTTCAAGAAAATTCAAAAAGTTGTTATGACAATCTTGTAGGGCTTCCAAGAAGAAACGTTTGACAAAACCGGGGGGGGGGGGGGGTAAGTTTTAAACAAATCTAATACATTCTCTGATGAGAATGTAAAAATAAAAAATTTAAATTTTTGAAAAAACGACACCAGATACAACAAAATGTTTAATGACAACATTTTTACCGAAAAGAGGTCTACAAATTTCTTATTGTCCATTTGTTCATGAAATGGGCAGTTTTCGTTTTAATCGTGAAAATATGCTAATTAAAATAAAAAATATAAATCTATGGGAAAACGACACAAAATGCAATAAAGTATTCAACCATATAATTTTCCACCTAAAACTGAAGTCCCGTTAATTAATCAGCCTTTACTTTCATCAAATTTGAAATTAACATAAACAAAAACTGTAACAAAATATAACACAATTATTGTGTAGGTCTTTTTAAAAGTTCTAATTTTTTTCTAGACTTTTTTCATATCTCACTGCTTTTTATATGTCGTATAGTTTGGCCGTAAAATGGAATTTGAATAATCTAAGAAGCGTTATCACGATTAGAATAAAAACTATACGTCTTATTAAAAAATGAGTCAAATAAAATTTGTTGACCTTTTTGAGGTGAGTAAGTTTGTGTCTTAATATTCTTTCGTGTGTAGCATAAATTAGCCCGAAAATGTCAGTTTTTATTTTTTGAAAAGCGTTATTATGAGTAAAACAAAAACTATACGTCTTATAAAAAAATGGTTAGGAGTCAACTTGTCGATCGTTTTGAGTTGAACATTTTTGCTTTCTAACATTTATTCGTTTCTCTCATAGTTTTGCTGGAAAATGAAATTATTTATTTTCATTAACATTTTTCACGATTAAAACAAAAACTATGCATTTTATGAAAAAATAGTTAAAGTAAAAATTTTAGATTTCCTTAAGTTGAACAATTTTGCTCTGTAAAATTTTTTCGTACCTCGCATAGTTTTACAGGAAACATACGAGTACATTCTTTATTTTCATTTACATTTTTACGATTAAAACAAAAATTATGCAACTTATGAAAAAATAGTTGGAATAAAATAACCATACCATAACTGTTGGTCAAAAATGGCTGGTTAACGAACTCGACCTTCATTTTAGGATACTAAATAAGTATACCAAAGGCCAATTCAATCTGTCAACTCTTTCGTATGTTATTGTGCTAACAGACTGAAGTTTTGCTGGAAAATGAAATTCTTTATATTTATTAACATTTTGCACGATTAGAAGAGAAACTGTACATCTTATGAAGAAATAGTTGAAACAAAATTTGTAGATCTTTTTGAGCTAAATAATTTTGTTTTCCAACATTTTTCTCGTATCTCGCATAGTGTTGCGGGGAACACACATTCTCTATTTTTATTAACATTTTTACGATTAAAACAAAAACTGTGCATCTTATGAAAAAATGGTTGATATGAAATTTGTAGATATTCTTGAGGTGAGAAATTTTATTCCTTAACAATTTTTTCGTATCTCGTATAGTTTAGCCGGAGAATTGAATTTTTAATTTTCCATAAAACCATTTTCGATGGATAAAACCATAACCGTTGGTCAAAAATGGCTGGTTAACGATCTTGACCTTCATTTTAGGACACTAAAAGAGCCAAAGACCAATCCAATCTGTCATATATTCTTATTAACTTTAATTTAAATTATTAAATTTTATTAACTTAATTTTTTTGTAATTATAGCAAATTATTATGGGAATAAATAATAATAAAATATTCAAATAATTATTGCGAAAAGTACAGAAAGTGTGAATAAATGATTTATTTTTAATCACTCATATCCAAATATATAAAAATTTTTATGTTCATCAGAAATTATCACATTTTAAAGATCGATATGTATTAATGCTATAATTAAACTTATGTAAATACTTTCATTATATTGTTGTGTATTCATCATGCTATTTAAGAATATATATATATATATATATAGCACACTGATTTTCTTTCGGCAGGGCGGGATGATTTTTGAGAGTAGGCGGTACGATATGTCTTTTATTAACTGATTTTGCTCAAATTAGCAGTGTATCATTTTCACGGGCTTCCGTTCCAGTTTCATTTTCAGTTTCAATCGTCGAAATGACAAAACTTAGAAAATCCCTTTATTACAAGTATGCATTTGGGCTCCCCAATGGCACACGACCTATGGCTCTATGCTATATCATTCATGAATTTAAATTCGAAACTCTTCAATTTAGAATTTAGATTTAAAATTGTTAATATCGGCTTTCGACAAAAATGTACACCAGCAAATATATTTATTCAGGCTTTTACTGTCATGACGATTTTGAGGTTAACGGCAACAACAACAGATACAGGATCATGAATTGACGAGATTTGACCTGGCTTGCGTATTCTTAGCCTTGAGGCCGTATTTGAGGATTGTCACGGTTCCGTCATTACAAACGCACCCTGGTCCATGGATCGACGAATGACACAGGCCGTCA
>JAUMHM010083317.1:0-13423 GCA_032362435.1 Melikaiella ostensackeni
GGTACAAGGGGGTTTATAGGGTCGTTAATTCCGATTTGAGCGTCAAAAGTTACAGAAATTCAAAACTGCAAATCCAATATGGCGGCTGAAATTTCCAAATTTTCACAGATTTGCAAAAAGCTTGGCACGAGGGGGTTTCTCTGGTCGACGATTTTGATTTTGACATTAAAAATTACAAATCCAATATGGTAGCCAGAATTTGAGATATTTTACAGATTTGACTAAGACTTGGTACGAGGGGTAGGAGGATCAAAATTTTGAAGACGCAAAAAAACAGTGGTGCCAATCGATTCAGGATGGGGCACAGGAATCAGGGAGTATATTAGGTGTAAAAAGTAATAGGAAGAAGCGAAAAATAGTTAAATAAGTAGAGAAAGAATGTGTAATAAAAGCAGGGCGTGCCTCAATTCGCAAAAATACGTTTTCTTTGCTCGTCCAAAATATTTTTTTCAGAAACAGGAAACAGGAAAGGAATCGATGTTCACATCAACGAGAATTGTATGTTAGAATTTCACCAATAGTCAGGGGTATATGTAGACTTTAACGTGTAGCGTTTCATGTGTGGACTTACTGTATAGAGTTTAACAGGAATGAATTTAAATAAGATTGTAGAATTGAACATGGTGAGTTAAATGTGTAGAGCATTTCCGCATTTCGTTAATTAATTATTATACATATTTATCACTCTGAATTATGAAAACATGAATGGTTCCTGCAATTTTGCTTCATCTTGACAACAAAATACTTGAACTAAAATATCAGTTTACAATATTGATCAAAATGTTAGTATATGAACAAAGATTGAAGTGTGGTTTGAGGTAAAACATGCCCTGGAAAGAAAGCAATATGATAAGAAATTATTGAAACTGAATTATGGGTGGGTGGACTGTACTCCATAACTTACGATTTTTTTAAGCCCTTGAAAAGGATACACTGTTATCGTTCACAGAGATTCAATTTTCTATTGTTCTTTTCAGAAGAAGCACAATCCTCCGCATCTGCCGACTCTCACGTAGCTTTTGGTTAGCCCTTTTTTGTCTAGCAAAGCTGATCCTTAACTTGGTCGTAAGACCGTCTTAAGACGTAGATTTAGCCACAAGCCTAGAAGAAACGTAGAATGGGTTCTGTAGACTTTACAGAAGAAGCTGACGGAAATATGCTCCGAGTTTACTTCCGGCAGAATTATGAAATAGCTTGGTGGGCCCAGCTGTTACCAAGTTCCAGTGTTCTCTACAACTTCTGGGCACCCCGATGATAAACAACTGGGCGATACTCAGACGAGTATCATAGCTAGGGAAACAAAAGTGTTGTTATTTCAGATGAGCGCATTTAATATAGAGCAGTATTTGTCATCGCGACACGACCACTGCCTCGACTGGCGCCGCTTTAACTTTCAATGAAAAAAAAAACAATGGGAAGGAGAAATAGTGCAGCGTGGAGCAGGATGAAGGAGGCTCTGAAGAAAATACCAGGGTGGAGGCCAAAGTTACAAACTCGAGGTGGTTATTTATTGCAGACTAAAGTCTTATTGGACTTCAACTGCTTTTCGCTCCACTGTTCCACGTCTATTATCGTTTAGGTCGAATGTTACCCCAGGTCTTTATTAGATACGAGCATTGTCCTCTAACTATCTCAGTTGCTTATATACCTTCTTCCACTTCTAGAAAAACAGCTACTGTAAGTTGAAAGTTAGGAGCACAATTAGTATTTCAGAACTATGCTGTAAAACCATATCAAGTTATTAAAGTTTTAATCAATAAGTTTATCTATTTTTCATTTAATTTATGAAAACTCTTGTGGAACACCCTTAAAGGTGGAAAATAGTATACTGTGTAAAAGGCTATCCATAAATTACATAACAGCTTTTGGGTGGGGGCGGAGAAATATCTGTTATCGGTTAAGTCGAATATTACCACAGGTCATTATTAGATACGAATATTGTCTTCTAACAAGTTCAGTTGTTTATATACCTTGTTCTACTTATAGAAAAACAACAACTGTAATTTGAAAGTTAGAAGCAAAATTAGTATTTTAGAACTATGTTGTAAAACCTCATTGAGTTATTGAAGTTTTAATCAATACATTTATCTATTTTCCTTTAACTGTACAAAGACTCTTGTGAAACACCCTCAAAAGTGAAAAATATTATATCGTGTAGCGGGCTATCCATAAATAACGTAACAGCCTTTGGATGGGGGCGGGAAAATTTGTTATTGGTTAGGTTGAATATTACCCCGGGTCCTTATTAGATACGAATATTGTCATCTATGTAGCTCAGTTGCTTACATACCTTTTTCTGCTTCTAGAAAAACACCTACTACAATTTGAAAGTGACGAGAACAATTGGTATCTTAAAACTATGTTGTAAAACTTCACTAAGTTGATGGAGTTTTAATCAATACATTCATCTATTTTTCATTTATTGCACAAAAACTGTTGTGAAATACCCTCCAAGGTGAAAAATAGTATATTGCGTGAGGTGCCAGCCATAAACTGCGTAACAGCTTTTTTTACGTGGGGGGAATGTCTGTTATCGTTTAGGTCGAATGTTATCCCAGGTCTTTATTAGATACGAGCATTGTGCTCTAACTAGCTCAGTTTCTTATATACCTTCTTCCACTTCTAGAATAACAACTACTACAATTTGAAAATTGGGAGCACATTTAGTATTTTAGAACTATGTTGTAACACCTCATTGAGTTATTGGAGTCTTAATCAATACTTGGAGAAATAACTTTTGAAAAACGTGAACTCTAACGAAGCCATCTTGCGCAAGTCGAAAATTGCACAAGAAGTCTTTAAACCGAGTCTGTTTTCAAAAATCAGTGTGAATGGCTCAATAGAGACAAAAATGTGATAAAAGAAAAATGAGGGAAGAAAGGTAAGAGATCTTTGCCTTTTTTTCTTCTTTTTTATACTACTATGGAACAAAATGATTCGAGGTCATTTAGACCTCCTCATCAGAGGAATTTTAAAGGAAACTATGGCAATATATTTCAAACTTATCTTGTTGTTTTTTGTCATTTTATCCAGCTGTACCCGGAGAAATGATCTTTTTATTTTGTTCTTTTTCTATATTTTTTTTCCACGTTTCGTCCTAGGCTGACTCACTGGACATTACAGTATTGACCTCCAATCAATTATTCCTACTCTAAAATGAACCGCTTGATCTGAAATCGGGGAGAGAACCGGCGAGGCTTTCGGAGCTCTGAGGGTTCAAACTTTTTAAGTAATACGAAATTTCGAATTTTTCTGAGTGTACAGGTCAGACCAAAAAGTCAAATCAAGCATCTGTAAAAGAACCGCTTCTCCCTTGTAGCCTACCATATGTGTTTACGAAATTTCTCTCGATTGTCTCCCCTTATCCATATTCGAAAACCGGTTGACAGATTCTTGAAATTTGAAATCCTAAATTTGGCTCGACTCTACAACTAAATCAATACATTTACCTATTTTTCATTTATTGCACAAAAACTGCTGTGAAATACCCGTAAGTGTGAAAAATAGTATATTGTGTAAGGGGCCTTCCATAAATTATGCAACAGTTTTTTTTGCGGGGGGTGGGGGGGGGATGTTACGATCTTTTACATGGGTGGGCGGGAGGGGGGATTTAAGTAGATTCTGTAACGTGATGTTTTTAACAAATCTATAGGATCGAAAAAGTGCCCAAAAATGACTGACTTCTGACCCAAAAAGTAATTAGAATCGACTACAAGTGACTAATGTGCAATAATAATGTGAGTAATGTTCTTTCGAATTTAAAAGAATTTATAAGAATTCGATGATACCGCTCAAGATTAAAGGTGAATTTGAACGAAAACATGATAAATTCATAAAAATTCAAAATGAATTCAAAACAATTCAAGATAAATTCAAAAAATTCATATGAATTGAAAAATCCAGAAATCTAAATAATTCGATTGATTTCAGTAAAATTGGACTGAATTCAGAAGAATTCAAGGGATATCAAGAGACTTTGATGAATCACATAAAATCCGAGTGAACCTAGAGGAATATAAGGAAAATGAGAAGAATTAGATGAAACTCATAAAAATTCAAGACGAATTTTTAAAATATTCAAGTGAATTGAAAACGATTCCAAAATATTTCAAAAATTCATTGAACTCATTGAACTTTGAGAGGTTTAAGAAGAATTCAAGGGAATTCAAAAGAATTTTATGAAAAATTTTAAAATTTATGGTGAGTTTGAGAAACATCAGGGTGAATTAGAAAAAACTAAGAAAAAACTTTAAAAAATCCCTTGAATTGATTAAAATCCAACTGAATTTGAAAGAATTCAGGGAGGAAAAAATTGGGAGAATTCAAAAGAACTCGAAATAATTTAGGATGAGTTGAAGAAAACTCAGGGTAAATTCCAAACGAAATCAAATGAATATAAACATTTTTGAAGTCCAAAATATTCCACTGATTTTTGTGAAATTGCAGTTATTCTAGTTCAGGGTGGATTCCAAATAAATTCAAATGAACCGAAAAAATACAGAAAATCCAAAATATCCCATTTGTTTCAGTGAAATTGGAGAAATAACTTAGCAAAATCTGATAGAATTCATACAAATTCAAGATTAATTTTTAAAAAATTAAAGTGAATGCAAATTTGAGATATATTAAAAATAATTCAAGTGAATGCAATAAATTCTTTCGGATCCTGAAAAATTCCATTTAATTTAAATAAATGGGAGTGAATAGAAAAGTGAATACTAATCTGACGAAATTCATAAGAATCCAAGGAAAGTTTGTATGACTTCAGGGTAAATTGAAGAAAATCCATTGGATTGAGTGGAATTCGAGCGAATTTAAAAGAATTCAGGGATAATTGAAAAATATCAAAAGATTAGAAAAGCATTCATTGGAATTGAGGATAAGACAATGGAAATTAAGGTTGAATTCTAAATACATTCAAATGAAATGAAAAAGTTTGAAAAATCCACGATGTTACATTGATTTCAGAAAGATTTCAGTTGATTCAGAAGAATTAGAGGAAATTTGAAAGAATTCAGGGTAAATTCCGAATGAATTCATTTGAATTGAAAGAAGTACAAAAAATACAAAACATATAATTCATTTGAGTATTATTGGAGTAATAATTTGGCAAAATTAAATGAAATTCATACAAATTCAAGATGAATTAAAAATAATTCAAGATGAATTAAAAATAATTCAAGTGAATGCAAGAAAATTCTTCAATTACCAAAAAATTCTATTGAGTGCAGGTAAATGAGAGTGGAAAAAATTAGTGGATACAAACCTGAAAAAGTTTATAAGAATTTACGGTTACTTAAAAAAAAATCAAGTTAGTTGGGAACGATTTGTAAATATTGACAAAAGTCATTAAATTTTTAGAGAATTCAGAAAAATTCAAGCAAATTTAAAAGAGTTCGATAAGATGCCTCAGCATTTAAGGTGAGTTGAAAGAACTGCAGGGTATATTTGAAAAAACTGAAAAAATGCATTGAATTGAGTAGAATCTGGGCGATGTCAAAAGAATTTAGGCAGAATTCAGGGCGAATTCCAAATTAATTCAAATGAATTGAAAAAATAGAAAAAATGTAAAATATTCTATTTATTGAAGTGAAATTGGAGTAATGAATTAACCAAAATTTAAAGAATGCATACAAGTCCAAGATGAGTTCGAAATAATTAAAGTCATTGCAACAAAATTTCTTGGATCCAAAGAAATTCCATTGAACTCATATAAATGGAAGTGGATAGAATGAGTGAATACAAATCTATTGAAATGCACATCTATTCATGGAGAATTCATATAAAATTCAAGCAAATTGCAAACGATTAGATAATATTGAAAAAATTCTTAAAATCCAAAGGAAAGTCAGAAAAATTCAAGGAAATGCATAAGAGTTTGATGGAATGTCTAAGAATTCAAAGAAAGTTTAAAGGACTTCAGGATAAATTTAAGGAAAAAACTCAAAGAAATCTATTTATTATGGTAGAATTCAAATGAATTCAAAGGAATTCAGAGAGAGTTGAAAGAATTAAAATTAGTTTAGAATAAATTAATAAGAATTCACGGTGAATTCGAAATGAATTCAAATTAATTGAAAAAAATGAAATTCATTCCATTCCATTGATTCCACTGATTTCATTGATTTTATTATAATTAGAGTTAATTCAGAAGAATTGAAAGGAATCCAGGTGAAAAGTTAATTATCAATATTTGAAATAACTACTGAATTGTTGTCAAAAATATAATATTAAGTGATTGATAAGAAATTTGAGAAAACTGTATAATGTATAATCTCATTTTAGCACCTCATGTACCGTTAATTTGGATTTTCGAGGAAAATATAGTTCCTGTGTTGCACGTTTCACATTGTTTTAATTTTTTTTTTTTTCATTTCTATAACATACAGTTATTTGGTAATTCAGTCCCTAAATTGTTTTTAATAAGGAATAGTTGAAAATGTTTGAAAAAATTACGTAGCATCGGTGAGCAGTGGCTCTAAACCATTCTGTTACGATTTCTTACATAGGGTTGAGGGGGGAGGTAAAAAATTGGCCAAAAATGTGTTACGTAATTTATGGATGGCCCGAGGCAAGGGAGGTAAGTTAGTAAAGATCAGTTCCTCCCACGTAGCATGCGATATTATATTTCACATATGTATTAAAATGTCACTTCTATGTCTGTAGAGCGAGAAGAAAGTTGGCATTCACAACCCACGAGCGTCAAAGCAATCATCGCGCATACGAGTCAATCTGTATTACCGGCCGTAAATCACTAGTTGATCATTTATTCCGCCTGACGGCGTTCTTTCTCGTGGAACAGCTGACTCTTTAGCGAGATGTAAGTTTTTTTGACCCTGACTCTAGGGAAGGAAGTAATAGAATTTCCGACGCGCACATGCGCAATGATGGCTGCGCGCTCGTGGGTTGTAAACGGCAACTTTCGCCTTGTTCTATAGACATAGTAAAGTGGAATTTCAATGCATGTATGAAGTAAATCCTTTTTTATCATTAAAACATGTACTTTTGAGTAATAGATGTATGATTTTTTAGCTGTAAAACAAAACACTATTATCAATTGATGATGTTAATTATATTTATTGAATTATTCTAAGCACTGTTCGGGATACTTTTTGAATTATTAAATCTTCACAAAAAATTTTTTTTCAACATTACTTGAAGATGATGTTATAAGTTTTACAAGAAATCCCAAATCTGCAATTATTTTTCGTCTTTGAGAATCATTTTCTATAAAATAATAGGTATATTTTTTTTTATGATTAGCCCAGGAATATTTTTAAATATTTATCTGTTACGGAATAATATCTAACTAAAGGGCCTAGGGGGATGAGCACGTAAAAATGGCGCCCGCACCTATCGAGCCTATAGTATATTGGCACCATATATTGACATCTATGTGAATATAAAATGCTTCAAATTTCAACCTTAAAATTTCATTTTTTTGAGAGATATGGAGGGGGGAGTAAAATCAAAAAATGGATTTTCCTCGAAAACGGCTGAACCGATTTCGGCGAACAAAATATATGTTGTGTTAACCAAGAAGAATAGTTTCAGAAAAAAGTTTGGATTTTTTTGAATAAAAAATATGGGTAAAAAAATGCTTACAAATTTTGAAAATATTTTTTTGAGGTTATGTTTTAGAGGTGCACCTCCAATTCTTTTCCAAAACAAACCTTGAAGTGTCTGCTTCAACACACATTTTTATCAGATTTTTCGTGGTGGTGCGTCATGGCGAAAAATGATGAAAATCATGCATGCCGCACAGCACACAGCACACTCTCGCTCCAGCCGAACACATCGAATTCTACTGTTCGGTGGACACTTTATTAGTTTAATTAAGCGGTCGGCTGGAATAATGGTGCAATTGTATTTTAAGGAATCACTTATTATTTCTTTTTTGTACATAACATTATGAAAAACGAATGCGCATTTTTAAAACGTTACCCTGTAGTGAAATTACGATTGCTGTGAAATTGCGTGACACACCAAACGAAATAGTTGAAAAGTATTCACGAAAAAAAGTTGGAAAAGAATGTTAGTATTCTATGTATATAAAGTATTTAAATGAGAATCTTTTGCAGTTGGCCTATAAAAATTATAGTTTCCAAAGTTCACTACGAGGAGGTTGAAATACGATTCTGAACTCCTTATTGGGGTGTTTTTTAGTGTGAGTTCCCTCGCCTCTCACAAGACGGGGTGCTTTTTTAGTGTGAGTCCTCTCGCCTCTCACAAAACGGGGTCCTTTTTCAGTGTGAGTCCTCTCGCCTCTCACGAAATGGGGTTCTTTTTGAGCATGAGTCCCCTCGCCTCTCACAAAACGGGGTGCCTTTTTGAGTGTGTATCCCCTTGCCTCACACAAAACCGAATACTTTTTATGTAATTATTTCTTTTAATCTTCATCACTGTCTCTTTCAGTTACTGGAATGTAATTATTTTTCTTGAATACATCACTTAGTATTTCCGCTGGTTTAAAAACTTTGAATAAGTATCTAGCATGAGATAAATAATACACTATTGGAGCAATATGAGAGCAACAATCAACAGTCCATTTTCCATTGGTACATTTGCATGTGTGATGCGTCAAACCAGAAACACCAACACTGTTAGGCCTAAATCTCAAGAAGCATCTGTATGCTGTGCAAGAAATATGACGAGATGGAACATTCAATTTGAGTATATTTGACTGGTCTTTAACAAACTGAATCTTCAGTTTGCCATCTTCATCCATCATTTCTGCCAAATATGATATCTCTTGGCTCAGTTGGTATGAATCAGTGAATAAGATCTTCAAATCTCTTTCCGTCATTTCTGGGAAATCTAAAATGTCATCGGATGTAACACTCTTGAAAGGTAACTTCCGACGAAGCCAACCATTTTCTTCTACCTCAGTCGCCAAAGTATTCTGCACCTCATTTTGATTATGCGTTCTCTGCAGAATTTCATCGAAAGTGTCATCAGCAGAATGAAACCTTTTTTCAAAAGTGTTGTTCAGAAACGACGCGATTCTAAAGTAAATCCCAATTTTCGGTATGAGCTTGTTGTCGATTTTATGATCCAGAAGGCGATATTTTTGTTAAAGTCCATCGTGTACGGATTCAACTAGCCAGCGAAGTTTAAAGACTAAACGAGACTCATTAAATTCTTCCGTGGACAGTTGTTTCCTCTTGCCTTTTAGAGCCTTATTCTGCCCAGAGTAAGATTTTCTCTAATATTCGTTGTTGGTGCTTTTTTGATGACGAGCATACGTGCCATCGCAAATCAAAAATAAACTTTCATTCAGATTAAATAATTTTTTTGCCATTTCGGTTGTGTGGTTCTGAATAAGGTCATCTCTAATGACAGAACTTATACCGAAACAAAGTGGTAAAACGTCATTTTCGAAAGCTTTTATAATACTGTTAGAATAATCTGAAACAAGATGTTCATCTTCTAATTGTAAGATCGAAGCTATCATCTTATCAGACTTTCCTGTCCTTAGCTTAAAGAGGAAAATAACGAGTGCTTGGATTACTCTACGGGATTGACTGTTTCGCAGTGAAATCATCATATCTTCAATAATAGCAAGCTTTTTCCAATCTAATCCCGTGAAAACTGTTAAATTTTTTTCCGAAATGCTATATTCTCCGACTTTGTCCAATAATGACAAATCATATTTTATAGACAGAGTTCCTATCACTTCAGATAACTCTAAAACTGAGAGACTTGTTGTATTAGAGTGTACCCTCTGGAGTCCAAGATCATTTTCATAGATTCTATTTTTTATTAAGTGACTTTTACAACACCGATTTCCATCTGGCATATAGATCTCTTTCTTAATAAATGCTGCAATTCGAGCTTCTTCAGGAATCCTAGCCAGATTACTAGACAATGAACAAATACAACAATATTTGTGCGTAGCCACAGTTCGCTGGATAGGAATTTCAATACATTCCTCATTAGCAATTTCTTCCTTTGGTCCGGATTTAATTTCGAAGAATGGATCATCGGTTTTGGATTCAGAGGGAGGGTCTTTTTCCGTTTCAGGCTCAGCATCTTTTCCAGGATTCTTTTTATAAACGCAAAGTCGATATATATTACATAAAATGCCATCAACGACTATTATTCGCCTTAAAGATTAAGAGAATTCATTAGCTTCATTTTCATTTTTTACATGTTTCTTTTTACCCGTTACTTTTCTTGAAAATGCGTCGCAATCAGCACACCTTAACTTTATCGCTACCGTCTTAGGCATTGTCAAATCAAAGAAAAAAAAAACAAAAAAAGAACAGAGCTTTAAGAGACCAGTGCGAATAATTAAAAGAATAAATACAACTAATCGAAGAAAGAAATGATTTTCAGCTTGTAGGATGAAACGCTCGGCTCTAAGTCGCCAACTTTAGAGAGTTGAATACAAATGAATAGCGGATTCGAGAAACCTAACCTCTGCAGTACTAGTCAGAGAAACAAATAACTACCAAAAAAACAAAAGGTGTTATAAGAAAGGTTATAAACACTTCAGGGCATACGTTTAGTGCCATTTCAGTAGTTATTATATCCATCGTAAATATAAATCAATCAGTTTATAAAGAAAGTATTATGAAATGACGAAAAGGTTCTCATGAGCATATTAGAGAGGTTGACAAAATGATCAGAAACGAAGATTGAACGGTTGGATTCAATAATGGTGTACTTGAATTTTCAGAAGTTTGGTTTCTGTTTTTTATAAGGTTATGTACAAAAGAAATGAAAAATAAGTGATTCCTTAAAATACAAGAGCGCCATTATTCCAGCGAACCGCTTAATTAAACTGATAAAGTGTCAACCGAACAGTGGAGTTCTATGTGCGCGGCTGGAGCGAGAGTATGCTATGTGCTGTGTGCTGTGCGGCGCGCATGATTTTTATCATTTTTCGCCACGACGCACCACCACGAAAAATCTGACAAAAATGTGTGTTGAAGCAGACACTTCACGGTTTGTTTTGGAAAAAAATTGGAGGTGTACCTCTAAAACATAACCTCAAAAAAAAAATTTCAAAATTTGAAAGCATTTTTTTACCCCTATTTTTCATCCAAAAAAATCCAAACTTTTTTCTGAAAGTAGTCTTTTTGGTTAACACAACATATATTTTGCTCGCCAAAATCGGTGCAGCCGTTTTCGAGAGAAACTCTCGCCCATTTCTAACATAGATGTTGAATATTTTATCATTCGTGATTTCACGCACCCAGATTCAAAAATTGCATAAACTATATATACTGGTATTAAATCGGCACATGTAGTTTATGTAATTCGAAGACCTGATACCCCTGGATGTATTATTTTGCCATTATTGATCATTTCGTTCCACGTTTTTGCTCGCGTTTACACTAGTGTCACTCCCATTTGCTTCTCGACTTCGAGAGTTTTCGCGGTTTTCGCGACTTATCTTCGTGTCGCCCAGTGAGAATAACATGCAGCAAGTGATTTAACGAACCTATTCAAAGTACTTTCACACTTCCTCTATTCAAATTACACAAAAACATCTGAATACGCTCTTATTTGTCAATTCGCATTCTCATGTAAATTTAATCCTCTACGTACATTTACGACGTATTATAGGGGTCAAATGATTTCCACCGTAATACGCAGCAATTTTACAGATCGACCGTCAATGCACGGCAATTAGAGTTTTATCACAGGGTTCATTCAAGTTCAATTACAATACTGTGTAAACATAGCATTGCTGTCCCTTTAATTTACTACTTTATTCACAGTTAAGTTCTGGAAGTCCGACGAGTTAAATTATGGTCAAATGTGATTTTCCGCATTACTTTTTTTACAGTGTACGCTCGCGATTATTAGGTCCGCCGAAGCGGTACCCACGAGAATTGCGTAGTGCGAGAGATAGCGGCAAAAGTATGATGCAAAAGACGAGAGGTCCCATGGTGTCACCTTGAAAGACGCCCTTCTGGAAGGTGCCGCTGTTAGTTGTCACACGACGTTTTTCGCATGAGATAGTCAATCTGGTTTTCCAAAGGGGCATCAATCTCTCGATGCATCTCACTATGTGTGCATGAACCTTCAAGCTTTCCAACAGATAGATGATAATTCTATGGGATGTTGAATCGAAAGCTATCTGGTAATCAATCTAGGCCATCGACAGATTGCGACTGTAGGCTGCAGCGCCTTTGCAGACGCTTCTGTCGTTTAGCAGGTTTTCACGACAGCCTGCTACGCCTCTTTTCGATCCACGTTGTACGTAGATCTCTCTCCACACAGGTCCAATCCTCCAAACAATTTTGTCGTTCAGGATGGCTGTAAAGATCTTATACAGCGTGTTCAGACAAGTTATTGGCCTGTAGTTCTTTGGGTTGGACAAGTCGCTCTTCTTCGGTAGGAGTATAGTGCGTCCTAACACCAGCCACTGCGGGATGGGCGTCTTCGAATTTAAATATGAAGTGAAAATCCGGGCCAGATATTGGTATGTAGACGTAAAATTCTTCCACCAGAAGTTCTTGATATCATCTAGTCCCCCAGCGGAGAAGTTCTTCGTGCCCCCTCAGTGCTTTCTTCACCTCTTCAGCAGTGATTGGTCAACACTGTTCCTCGGACGTTATGAAGTTGTTGCACAGCTCCTTGAAACGCATGACGTTCTCAATGTCTTCATGCAATGGGTGTTGAACTTCCTAAATCTCTCTCCAAAAAGTTTCTACCTCCTCGGACGTAGGCGGATTATTGACAAAAACAGGGTGATCGCTAAAGAGACTCTCCTTCTGGCGCCAGATAATACCCGTACTTTGTCAACAATGTGCTGCTTGATAGACAGCAGCTTTGACTTGTTCAATGTGTGATGTTGGATGCTCACTTCGTGAGAGAACTTTTGGACCTTTACCGTGAAAGGCTCACCAGATGTTATGTGGTCAATCACACGCTGTATACGGGACGCGTTCGGTCCAGCCCAGCCAATTTTCTTGTTCACTTGATGCAAGCGCCTTTTGGTCTTTTGAATCATCGTCGGTTTTACCCATCGATTTGAATCGGCCAAAGCTCTCGCCGCATCATAAACTGAACAAATGATGGTCCAGAGGTCGATCTCCTCCGAGAGATCTTTGCAAAGGAACTCATCCATTTCAGCCAGATCTTGGAGCTTAGGAGCAAGGGTAAGGCTGATACTCTCTGAGGTCGCCCAATATTCTTGAGACACCGTAAGAGAAACCCCATCTGAGCCATTCAGCTTTCCGCACGGTTGTTCACGCCTTAGCGTAGGGGGTCCCGCTATTTGTACCGAAATTTTGGTAGACGTACGGCGTTAATTATATGCAGTAATATATAATTTATATCGATACTATTATTTATAATATTTAATTTATATTATTACATATATATATATATATATATATAAATTGGTCAAACAACCACCGCAGGGTCCCCCTGGGAGCGACTTCCATCCATGAAAATGACACCGGCT
>JAUMHM010083318.1:0-13423 GCA_032362435.1 Melikaiella ostensackeni
TTTCATGGTTTCACCATGAAAATCGCCTAGTCGCCAATTTTCACTATCATATTCGTAATCAGCGCATCAAAATACATTTAGCCTGCATTTTACTGATAGGATGCTTTTTTTATACGAGTGGAAACTTTTCAAAAATATTGAAGGAAATGAAAAAGTTGGCGTTTCCCTGAAAATCTTTTCATGTTTTGAAAAATCGATGAAAAAGTAAAGAAGATTTTCGGGAAAATCCTGCCTTACTTACTCTCACCCAGATTTGATTACAGTTTCTGCTTATATGAGGAGGAAATCCTATCAGTTTTATGGGGGATTAGGCATTCTTGAGGGCACGAAATCTTTTGAAAAAATATAATACTTGATTTTTTCTCTTAAATAATGAAAGATATCACAAGAGAGCAAGATATATTTTTTACAGAAATTTTCTAGATGTGCAAACTTTTATGGAAATATTTTTTTACCCCTTGTTGTTTCAGAAACAATCGTGAAAATTCGGTTTTTTAAAAAATAATTGTTTTCTACGTAAAGCAGGAGTTCACCAAGGACGAAACTTGAGATATATGTAGTACATATTACCATATATTTCTCAAAGAAGAATAAGAATTTTAAAAAGTGGGGTTTTCGAGAAAATCAACTTTCAAGAATTTTTGAAAAACAACAGCCATTTTGTCATTTTTGAAAATTTTTTGTTTTTCTTTCATCAACTGAAAGAACAAGAGTTACCACGACGAATAAAAGAAGGAAATCATAAACACCTATGCTCGTTAGCAAAAAAACTGCATTTTGAAGAAAAAATTCTATCAATTTTTAAGTATTCGCAGGTAATCTTCGAATGTTTGTAACAAATCAACAAAATTTTTTTTGACCAAACTGTCAATACGTATTCTCATTATGGGTTAATATATACAAACACCGAATTATTCTGACATCATTAACTAGACTTTTCTTGAAATTTTTTATGACTTCAAATGGAATTGGTCTATAATATAACCAGATAAAGTATAGAATGAAGTATGATTTCCTGTTTGAAACCCAAAATCGATATTTTTACCTTTGATCACGTGAAGGCTAAAATAAGGTTAAAATAATTATTTCTAAAATAGTTATCTTCTGAAATTTTGATTGAACAACGCGAAATTATATGGACGAAACATATCCTTCATTCGTCACAAACATTTCTGTTTAATACATATATAGATGGTTGCTAAAAAGTTGACTATTCAGACAATGATATTTTTGAGAAAAGAAAACTTGCTAAACAAAAAATATATTTTTTTCATTAAGTTTAACTCTAGAGAGTATGAAAATATAAAACTAGTCTATTAAGGAACGTACCCTTAACTCTCGATATACCGCGCCTCGGTTTACTGCGTCCTTAGAATTCTATCAGCTCGCACTCGATGACCAGAGACTCCGGGGGACTGGCGAAGACGCGTGGCGACCTTGAGGCATTCACGCAGTACCGTAGCGACAAACCGGGCAGCTCGCATTAGAAAAGGTCCATCCTCTGTGATAACAAGAATCTACATTTGTACAGAATAAAATTAATTAATATTATGTGTTTCTACAGGAAATGGTTTTTACGGCCCTGACTGTTTTCATCGTAGAAATTTTCGGAAGAGTCTCACGGTCAATGTAAGCAATGCCCGAGACCCGCACTAACTCGAGAGTTGAGTGTATCTGTGATAAGTATGCATTTTGAACAGAAGCTGAGTTGGCGTTATGTGATATTCGGCTGTGATATAAATAAGAATGTTAAAAAACTTTCAAAAATATATACAAAGCTGGATAAAACATTTTAAAATATAGGAAAAATTACTGTTATCACGATTTATTTAATTTTGAAATCCTCGTTTCAAAAGATCCTCTCATTTTCCAGTATGAAAAATTAATATAGGGCGTTACTGAACATTTTATAATAAATATTATGCACAAATACTGATATTTGTTTCCTGATGTTTGAAACCTACGTCGACCGTCAGCTTTTAACTACACTAAAACCTTCGTGAGCATGAAAATTAATAAATTTAGCCCGCATCATGTATAGCTTGAATAATCATTCAAATGTGTTTGTGGGACATAGCTTGGAGTGCTATTTGAAGCCCTCAGCTCAGAAATATTGAGCCCACTTCTTGATTATCATTTTTTCCACCTTAACGAAAGTAATATATGTTAATCTTTAATATTTATAAAAATTTGTTAATATTATTAACTAATTTTTCACTTAAAATTTGTAGTTTGGGAAGGTGCGTTATCAGACATTTTGGGCACTTTATTATTGATAATTTCTAAACGAAGTCGTCAAAAATTTTGAAACTTCAATAAAATGTGCTTAAATATATGTCATTTATTAGGATACTTTATGAATAAATTTATAAATCAAAGAGAATCTGAAAAACGACTGGGACTTAAAATAGTCGACATTCTGGCAATCAGCTATAAGGATACTTACTTAACCTTACGAATTCATATAAGAAGAGAATCGTTCTGAAAAATAAAACTTTTCAGTACTAATATCAAACCACTGACAAGTGTAATCTGGTGATTTTGTATTCTCTCTTGTCAAAGCTAATATATATAATATATATTAAATGTATGTTATATTAATTTATGTACCTCGGTCTGAGACTCGTGTTGTAGGCGAAAACTATTGGCGTCGAAAATTTTATTGTATCTTTTGTCGTTTTTCAATACACTTAAATTGATTTTTCTAAAGGTATTTTTGAAGAATAAAACAAACACTGTGCTTCTTATCAGAAAATACTTCCAAACATATTTGTACACCATTTTGAAGTAAAATATTTAAATGGTGAACATTTTCTCGTATTTCACATAGTTTTTGTGGAAAGTGGTATTTTTTATTTTCAATAATATTTTTCGCGATTAAAATAGAAACTTTGCGTCTTATTGAAGTATACTTCAGAGTAAATTTGTTGATCCTCTTGAGATAAACAGTCTATTTACCTAACATTTCTTCATATCTCGCATATTCTTGATGGAAAATGGTAATTTTCTAAAACATTTTTTTGCGATTAGATCAATTTTGCTTCTCAACATTTTTCTCGTATTTTGCATAGTTCTGTTCTAAATGGAATTTTTGATTTTCTAAATATCGTTTCCGATGGATAGAACCAGAACCGTTGGTCAAAAATTGATATTCAAAGAACTCGTCCATCTTTTTTAGGACTTAAAAAAAGTGCCAAAGCGCAATACAATCAGATGATTTTTTCGAAAGTTATCTTGCTCACGGACGACGATGACGACGGCAACGACGAAAACGACAACGACAGACAGACACCGAAGAGATATCTATTTATTCTCAATAAGGGAGTTCAAAAACGTCCAGATTTGATGAAATCCATAAAAGTCAATTTTCATATAAAGCCAATACCTTCTCATCGATTTGAGATTGTGAAAAAGTAATGGAAACTTATGATTTTTGGAAATTTCCGGAAAGTTATGAAAAGTTTTGGAAATTTATGCAAACTTTGGGAAAGTTATTGTAAATTTAGAATATGGATGCAAATGTTTGAAACTTTCAAAAACATGTGGGAATTTTGGAAAACTGTAAAACTCCTGTAAATTTTTTTATTGATATAAATGTTTCGAAATATTTGAAAATTTTCGAAACTTAAGGAAAGTTTCAACAATCTGAATGGAAATTTATATAAGATTCTTAGCTTGTCAAGTTCTACTCGGGAACTCATGGTTGAGAATTCTTATAACATTTCTGAAGTAATAAATGGTCTTTTTCCATCTTAAAGACGAATCTATAGGAGCCTGGTGCCCTCCTGAGCATATAATACAAAGCGATCATAACTTCTTTGGTTCTGCCTTTGTCTTACTACTTTTCTTTGAATAACTGTAGTTTGGTAGGACTGACATCATGAATAGACACACAGCCTCATGAGGACTTAGCTGCTCAGTTCGGACCTAATTTATACTTATGGAAAACATTAATCGCATCATGTTGGTAGTTGGGTGTGAACTTTAAATAATGGACAATAGAAATAATAATGTAGACTCGGATTGGACTGACACTTTTGTTGACAAAAGGCATGCCCTCGGAAAAGTTTCAGGCGATGAATACAGACTGGGTATTTGGAATGCTAGAGGCGTGAATGATCTTAAGGAAAGGGAAATTGCAAGATGCAGTGCGCGTAAGGAAGCTTGATATTTCATGTGTACCTGAAACAGAGAAGAAGGAATGTGGAATAACAAAGCTTGTAAGTGGACTCGAACTATGGTTGGGAGTAGATAGTGAATCACATGGTAGCGAAGGAGTCAGTCTGATTATAAATTGGAGAGTAAAACAGCACTCGTATCTCCTAGATTACTATATGGGTTAGAATGAAAGCGGGAATAAGAAGGTTATTTATTATAGTATACTATACTACACTTCAGTTGCAGGTGACATTAGTGATGTAAAAGATACCTTCTGGGATTCCTTAAAAGAAATTCTAGGTGCTTGCGATCCTGGGAAAAGAATCATCATCCTCGAAGACATGAATAGCTGGGTTGATGTTAAACGCGAAGATACAGGCAGGGTACTTATTACTGGGTATAGGGTACTGGAAAACGAAATTGTGCAATCCAAAATGTAGAGGGTGCATGGATAATACTACAGGGTAGCATCTTTAATAGTGCAGCTGAAGTGTGCGGTACTGCGGTTATATGAAGAAAGACTGGAGATGCTTAGTGGAATGATGAACTTCGCGTGACTGGTGACGAAAAAAGCCAAGCGTACTCGAGAAAGCTGAATATTACAAGTCTTGGCAATTAGCAGAAGACTAGACTAGAAAATTATCATAGGGATAAAAACAGAAAAGCAAAGATACTGGTTGAAGGAAGCAAGGATAAAATCAAAGTGAAAGAAGATAGAAAAATGAGAAATGATTTTAAGGTAAATAAGAAATTATCTTGACAATGGGTCAAGAGGATTAGAAAAGGAGGTACTAGCACTGAGTTAGCAGGAATTAAGACTGCTGATGGTGGGATGGTATGAGATAAGGACGAAGTGAAAGACATCGTGAGTGATTTTTTTAAGAAATTGCATGGAGGTCAAGCTACAAGGCATTACAACTGTGATACAGAAGAGGATACGCTAGACAAGCCCGTTGTGGGTGGTGAAATAAGAATCGATATCTGCGAAATTATATCAACAATTAAGAAACTAAAGAATGGTAAGACTGTCTATTTTGATTAAAAATGATTTATAATTAATAATATAATTACTTTTGGATAAACGAGACTCTAGTATATTAATTTTGCAGTTAATCAAAAATATAAGAATATTTTTGTCCACAAAAAAAATGAAAGAATGTGTTTCCGCAAATTTTGAACATACGCCGGGTGTTGTACTTTTGATGAAACTCCATTACATATTGCTGTAACATTGTCCCAGCGCATTAACTCACTGACCTATCTGAATATTAAAAAATTATTTTCTTTTGCCGGATATAAATTTCAATCAATTCTAATGTAAATTTATTTGAATAAAGAATCAACGATTTGTGAACATTAGAAGCGCTTGATGTTGTAAGAAATAATTGTAAATAATGAAGTTTGTATGATTATACTTGCGATTAAGTCATGAGATAATTATTGTTTATCAATTTATTTAATTGATACAGTGCATTCAATTATTATTTTAGCATTTGTCACAACATTCAGCCTAATAACTCAAATATTTTATGTTAAATTATTATTTTCCGCATTCACTTATGTAATTTTTGTTTAAGTCATAAGCGTGATTCTGTCTTGAGCCTAGCTAAAACCTAGACATTCATCATATATTCAAATTCGTGAAAAAATCGTAGATAGCGCTGAGATTGGGACTAGACTGCAGAAACCTTCAAATCAAACACGTGGCAAAACTAGACAGTACCAAGATAGATACAGGCTAGCATTCCGTAAATAGACACGCGTGATGAAAACTGTACTGGCTTTAGCATGATTCAAGACAGCTACGAAATTTTTTCATACGATGTGGCTGAGCAAATTTATGAATATGTGTGCTAAGTACGATGAAGTCCCAAATGATTGGAGAAAGGCGTTTGACGTTTCACTCCACAAGGGGAATAATGATGAAGGTAACGATACTAAATATAAAGCTATCAGCGAGCTATCAGCCTACTAATAACCGTGGGTAAAATATTTATCAAAATACTTATGGATAGGGTCATGGAAATGACCTTAAACCCCTAAACAAAAAAGTTTTCTGTCCATTCGTTGATCTGGAAAGAGCTTTTGATAAAATGGATAGACCTGAGCTTTGGGAAGTCCTAAAAGAGTATGGAGTGAATAGTTGGCTTATGAAAGCAAAAAAAGCAATTTATAATGGTAGTAAGGCCAGTGTCAGAGTAAATAGACAACTGAGTGTTTGCTACATATTAAGCAGAGAGCTAGGCAAAGCTGCGTTATGTCCTACTGGATGTTCAGCATATGCATGGACGATTGTTTGAGAATGGCTCTTTTAGACAGAAAAGGTGTGGATCACGGGACAGTGGAATTCACGGACTAGCGTTTGCAGATGATAAGATTGTAACGATAGAATCAGTCGATGATTTGCAGAGAATGATGTCAGACTGGATACCAGCATGAAGAGTATGGGTCTTAAGGTCAACGTGAATGAAGCAAAAATTATTGTGTTCGAAAGAAGGGTTGAGGAGACAGTTTGCAAAATTGCCTTAAAGATAGAGAGGACATAATACGTTGATAATTTCGTGTATCTTGGAGGTTTACTTACTGCCGACAGAAAGATAGATTCAGAGAGATCCGTGCGTGTAAACGAGGGTAGAAAGATCATCGGCAGTATAGGAGCGATTACTAGATGCTAAAATGTAACGAATGAAGCTAAAATTGCGATATATAATTCTTAGCTTGCACCCACTGTGCTGTATGGTAGCGAGACCTAGACTTGTCAAGAAAAGGGCAGGAGCAAAGTGAACACCGTTGCATCCGTTTCCTCCTGAATATATGCGGTGAAACGCTAATGGACGAAGTCAGTGATGAGTGTTTTCAAAAAATGTGGTGTAGAAGGAACAATGATTGACAAGTGTGAATGAAATTTGCAGAGATAGTTTGGTCACGTTAAGAGCATAATTGAAGAACGTTTAACGAAGCAAGTATTTCCAGGTAAGGTGAATGGTAGCGTACCCGGAGGTAGACCGAAGAAATAATCGTTGCAATGTGTGAATTATACTCTAAAGCGGAGAGATTACTAGAGAGATTGATCAGCGACCCGTGCCGGATGGGTATCGTGAAAATAGTGCATCGTTTGAATGAGTAACACGCGACTTCTAGATTGATCTAAAACCTATCCCTTCTTCTACACATCCTTTACTTACCCTTGTCAAGAAGATTTCTTGATCCCCGGTTGTATATCGAGGCTAGAAACAAAAGCGTCACGCTTACCCCGGAAGGGATTTGGCTTAATGGTATAGTGATATAAAAAAAATTCTAAGCTTTCTTTTAGTATTGTATTTCGCGGTTCGGGTCGAAAGGTGAACATGATAAGTGTTTTCTTTTTACTTGTTTTTGATCAGTCAGGCAAGTTATTTTAATCCAACCAATCAACCTAGAAAGTCATGTCAGTATTCAGTATCGAACGTGATCTGTAAGAGCTCGTGTTTTATTTTTTCGCTTCCATCCAATATACGAGAAAGTAGTTGCTTTGTCTGTCTCATTTATAAGTCAAATTTTGGTCCAAGCAATCTTTTGACTGTTGGAAAATAAGAATAATATAGTAAGATAATAATAGAAAACCTTCAAAAGTATTTTCTACTTGCATGCACTCTTTTGGTGCTCCAA
Organism: Melikaiella ostensackeni; assembly: GCA_032362435.1. Lineage (NCBI taxonomy): Eukaryota > Metazoa > Arthropoda > Insecta > Hymenoptera > Cynipidae > Melikaiella > Melikaiella ostensackeni. The sequence goes on from JAUMHM010083318.1 coordinate 7,807, forward strand.
ATTTGTGTCCCAATTTGGTTCAACTAACTTGCGCCTGCATAAATTATATTTGATGTATTACAAGTTTCTATATAATTGAGAATTATTATCGTGTTTCCTTGCCAGGTGGTTGTCAACGCCTTGCTTCGAAATCATTGTTACGAGAGCCGAAACGTCACTCCCGAAGTCCTTCTAGAAGTCGCTCCTGAAACCGAAATTATTCTCGAAGGCGCTCTTTAATTCATTCTCAACGAAGCAGATCTTTAAGTCGCTTCAGAAGTTATTCTGTTACACAAGGTAGTTATGAAATATATATATCCAGTATGACGATGATCGACGTTCACGAGACAGTTACTTTATAGGTTATGTTTAGTCTTACCATGATGACGATTATTATCCATTGAGAAGTGCTCATTCGAATAAAAATTTTGTAGAGGAGGAAGATCGTCCAACCTAGAAAAAGTCAACTGAGGATCGTTCTCCTTCTGGAGTTGAAGATGCACAAAAAGATGATACTTGACGGTACTTGATACTTCACATTTTTAATGATATTTTGTTTGAAATACTTCTCATTGAGGAGAGGAAGAAACTTTGAAGGATTTCCCTCCTCCTTCAAACTATAGAACTAACTTTGAGAAGAGAATTAAGGAACATGATTCCTTGTCAACTGACATATTGACTTTTTTCTACATGGACTCAATTTTGACAATGGATTTATGTTTTTCTGATGAGGAGAGCAATTGACTCTCGAAACGTCAATAAAGGATCTTCTTAATAGCATCGAGGTCTTTTTATCTGGTCTGAAGTATGTCATTATACATCTTAACCTCTATTTATCCTGTATTTCGTCATTCAAGCCTATATTTCAGACATTTTCTCGTACGCTTCGAGATCGGACTGGGGTATTTCCTGTAATAGTCAGCTGACTCACTGCCATTGGAGTGAATAATAGAAATCGTATCATATGAATCATCTTGAGTTGCTGTCAGCCTTTTTTGGGCCTTAATGTTTTGGCAACGATTTAAGGAACTGTCATGTTCTATTGAAAATTGATAACACCACCGTCATTGTTTGCATTAATAAAATGGGTAGTATCCGATTCCCAAAACTTAGCTTATTGGATACGATGATCTAGAAATCGTGTGAGCAAAAGTGTCATTGGATCTCTGCTTCTTATATAAGATCTAAAGATAATGTCGAAGCTGATTTCAAACATAGGCGTTTGGAACCAGAACCAGAATATTGCTTATCGCCTTCTGCATTTAGATCAATTTCTGTTGAATTTGTTGATCCGCAAATCGATTCATTTGCAGCTCGGGTTAATGCGAAGTGTCAACGTTTTGTTTGTTTGTTGAGGCACTCTGGATCTATAGCAGTTAATGCATTTGATCTAGACTGGAACAATGATTTCTTTAGTGCCCTCCCTCAATTGGCAATTATTTTACGTGTATTTAGGAAAATCATTGATAATTCTGCTATAGGAGTTGTTGTTATATCACTTTGGCCAGGTCAGCCCTTGTTCCCTCCCTTTTCTTCGCTTTTGATTTCACATCAGATTTATTTTGATCCAAATCCCCATCTCTTATGTTCTCTTGACCAGCAACCTCATCCCTTTTGGAAGAAAACTACCCTAGTTGTGGGGGTGCTGTCCGGGAAGCACATAAGAGGAGGAGTGTTCCAGAGCAAGCGTATACAATTATGATATCTTCTCTGTCGAACTCTTCAATTAAGCAGAATGATTCTTGTTTAAAGAAGTGGTGCACGTTTTGTTTTCAAAATAATATCTTTATGTATGAGTCGAATGTTTTACGTGCTATGGACCTCTTGTCTGGAGAATTTCAAAGAGGAGCCTCTTTTGGTGCTCATGACAGTTGTCGCTCCGCTTTTGTGCTCTTGCACTGTCCAGGATTGGGCGAAGATGCTACAGTTGAAAGACTTTTCAAAGGTTTTGCCAACCTGAGGCATACTAAGCCGAAATATGACGCGATGTAAGATCTACAGATGGTCTTGGATTATATAAGAACTTGGGGTTCCACGGTTTTGCTATCTTTAGAAAAGCTTACTCTTGAGGTAGTCACTATTGCTGATGCCTCAATCATGGCTATCTTTTTCATTGTGTTGTTAGACGAAAAGGAATTTTGTTGACCAATGTAGCCAAAAAGCTTCGCCTGATAACAATTTGGCTTTTGATCTTTTCTAAAGCGGCAGCAATATTCCTTACTTCATAGCTGAATTCTTCAAACTTTTCCAATTCTGCAAGGTTTGGTATCTTAATGATTTTCACCAAAAGTTCTTCAGGAATATGATTTGCTTTTGCATAACTTGAGTCCAATATTTTCAAAATTATGTTCTAGTCAACCTTTGCTCTGCCTTTCATAGTAAAACTTTTGTTTAGTCGTAGAACATTTTCTGCTGGAGAGAATGCACAGATAACGCTTAAGAGTTTGTATTGAAAATGAAATGATAGCCATTTGAGAATTGATGGACCATCAGAATTACCAGGACTATCGCTTATAGTTTGCCTGGCCAACATGCGATGAATTTTCTTATAAAGGCTACTAACCTCAGTTCCAAGTTTATATTTAGATTGAAAGTTCTTTTCAGTTTCTCTAAGCGACGTATGTCTTTTCTTTCCAGTTTCACCTATCAAATCCTTTATTTTCAGAAATTTGTTCGATTTCAGGGATCTTTTATCATTGCTGAAAACACCTGCAGCAAATTTCTTTTGCAGATCAGCTTCACAATCAGTTACATGTTGTTCCTTTGCGATTAATTCTTGTTTTTTTTTCTAACGCGAGCATCTTTAACTTTTAGGAGTGTTTGTTCCATTTGCAAATCAACCTCCATTCTTCCTAAATCATCTATCAAAAGATCCTTGTTTATCTGATGTATTTCTATCTCCGATTCTAAAACAAAGATTCCTTCTTTAGCTGCAAGTATGTCCTTTTCTAGTGCAACAAGCTTTTTTTCAATTTACAATCGTTTCTTTGCTAAATTAAATTCTACTTCTGACTCATAATCGAGGCTCTTGACCTTGTGTACAATATTCCTGGTGCTTGCACTTCCCTAGATATATTGATTGTATCATTAGCTCGAGGTACGATGAAAAAATCTACGACGTTTTCAACCAGGGTATTATTTTCGAAGTGCATTTTTAGCACAATAGCAATCTGAATTTAACGATTTTTAGAAATAATAGATTCGATGTTTCCTATATGACTTAAATATACATACCTCATCTTCTGTTTGGAAAGTAAAGAGTTCAAACTTGCGGATGTTTTGCTTGACAAAATTGCTTCTGGCTCTATTACTTACTGCACATGATGATCTGTATATTGCATATTCGAAAGTTTTCTGCCCTCCATTTCAGCAAACTACGAATCTTGCGACAGTCCCTCTGGAAATCTGCTTCTTTCGAAATTTGTATCAAAATCTGCTTCCTCACTGTTTCTCCGTAGCGCTGAGAGTACTATCCACTGCGCAGGAAGAGCAACGGCTTTGCGAGAAGGTGCATCCACTATTCTGGTAAGATTCGAGGTTACCAAGCAAAATTATTCAAAGTAAAATCATCGTTAACATAGTTAATCGCAGAGTTTGCCTTTTTTATTGTTTCGACTATGTCTCTATTTCAATTTGTTTTCGTCTAAATCGGTCTTCTTTTCTTCTTGCTCAATAATTTTCTATGAAGTATATGAAAACTTTGGTAATTTTAGTGACCTACTCTTGCATAGTTCTCCTTACAGTGATTCTTGTATACTTATATAGTCATATAGTCAATAATAACTAGAAAAATGTAGAGATAAGATATGTGTTATGCTTATACGTTATAGCTGAATTTTTTTTCTTATTATTTTTTTTTGCTTTGTTCGACGCAAAGATATTTCCATGAACGTTTATACGAGTAGGGTTAATATTCATATTCAATAAAAAAATTCAGAGGTCATTAATTCTTCATTTTCTGTTCTTTTAACTACGATAAACTGGTTTAGTTTTGTATCAATTTTAGTATAGGATATACACGCACATGTAACCATACTTGGTTATAACAATGGAAAAAATTTCTGCAGGCATGAAATAAGTCGAAAACCTTGAGTGTAGCATTTCGCCCTATCACAGAGTGAATCGCTACAATTACCTCTTACCTTAAAAGAGAAAATTATAAAAGACATTTATCAACAACTTTTTTTCAGAACGATCATTGGAATATTTTTCCTTGAAAGCTTAAAGAACTCGTATTTACAGCTATTAAAAATTTGATACAATTTAGGCATTATCTACATCACGTCTAAGTCATGGTTTGTGAAAAACTGTAGCGATCTGCTGCAGTTGATGGTATCATTTTATTTTATTCATCTTCCTTTCTTACTGATTTAATTTTTTAAAAACCTTATCATATAATTTCAAGAAGCCAACTTCCAATTTGTTTTAACAAATCGTTTACTGTGTTATACCTATGTATCTGGAATTCAGAGAGCTTTTGATCCAATAAAAACGGTTCAGTAAAAGATGGCGTTTGAGTTTTTATGGTTTGATATCCTTCCACTGTCCTTCGATTGTAAAAAAATATTTAAAAATCGCTTATTCTCGTTAAAAAATATCATAAACATCTTGTAACTATCGTGCGTAACAACGCTACCTAGCATAAAATAATATTCAGCAGAAGAAGCTACACTGGGACCTCGACATACTTCCCCTCGACTTACTGCCTCCTTAGAATGTCTGCGGGATCGCACTCGTTGGTGAGGGGTCGAAGACGGCGAGAGAGAGGATTGCCGCCGGCCTCGCATTCGTAGGTGGGGAGGGCCGAGGGGCTGAGAGAGGTGCGAGCGAACTCAGCGGAATTACGCAGTTCCCCCTGACTGTTTACATCGTTGAAATTATTGGAAGAGCCCCACGGTCAAAGTAGGCAACTCCCGATACTGTTCTCAAACAGGGAGTTGAGTGTGCATACATAAACATATACGACATATAACAACATACACATTCTAAAATGTTCAGATAACATTAAATTCAATTTTACCGTGCGAGGTCCAAATTCCAAAGTAAAGATCCTGTTCATGAAAAATTGTATTTGAGGAAAATTTCTATCGGGTAGTAAAATGTTTGACTTAAGGTCCCTCATAATTTGTACCATTTGAAACGAGTTGACCTATATTCTCAGGGTTCGGGAAGCTAGAATAAATTAAAACAGTTTTCATACTCATAGTATTGTGAAAACTGCAAATATGGTAGAATGTCTTAAATTTCACATGACTCCTATTTTTGCAAATAATTCAAGATTTACCATTCAAATTATGGAGGAAAATATCTATTTTTTAGATTCCTTAAAATTAAAAAAAGTTCCATTCCTATGAAATTATTCCACAATTTGTTTTTGAATCAGATCATTCTAGCCTTCAAAATCTACTGAATATAGAATTTCAATTTTGATGTTATGTTGTCGACTAGAAAAGTAAAATAGTTTTTCGTTACATAATTCTTATTACAGCTAGAGATTGAAAGCATTTTGGTTTCGACTAGCACATCAAAAACTGTCATTCCATCGACAAGAACCTGTACCAATATACTACATGGGCTGAAAAGTCTTCGGCCTGACAATAAAAAAACGATATTTTGAATGAAAAATTGGCTTTATTCT
>JAUMHM010083319.1:1798-13422 GCA_032362435.1 Melikaiella ostensackeni
GCCGCCCCGCCCCCCCCCCCCCCAGAGACGTAAGTGCGGTGGTCAGCGAGGAGTCGGGTGGGTCAAAAGAGTCGAAAATTGGTAACATAGTTTATGGACGGCCCCTTATTGCAATATATTGGCCCACGATTTTATTGAAGCTTTAGGTAAAGTCTGAGGCATGTTGAAATATACCTGTATTATTGGTTTGAGAGCGTCGGCGAGAAGATTTGAGTTGGATAGAATTTCCCAAAGAAGAATTGGTGAACAATTTTCAACTCAAGTTTTTTTTAGTGATCTTAGGAAAAGGTAGTCAAGATATATTTAAATAAACATGCTACGACGTACTACTACGTATGTTCTAGGCTTTTTTGGGCTCTTGAAATCCGCAAAAACCAATTGCCCTAAAACAACCCTCAAGTCCCAAAATCTACCCCCTTCCAAAAATTTTGATTTTCTTAAATTTGAATTCCGCTATATTTTTGTGTGTTTTTTTGACTCCTGAATCTCCTGAAATTTAATCACAAAATAATAGCCCTGACGTTTCAAAATCATCCCTTACAAGAAAAATTTAACATTTCAGAAAATGAAGCACGCTTAATTTGTGGGCATCATTTATGCTGCTCAAAAATACCAACTTTGATTTTTGGGCTCCAACCTCTGATGCCAAAAAGCAAGCCTTCTGTACCTCGTTGATATGAATGTGACAAAAAAAAATCTTTTTCAAAATTTCACTGTGTCAACAGACACTGTAAGATTTACATTAATTTGAAATTTTTTGGGCTATTTTACTTGAAGGCAGCTGATATGGAGCTTGGTTTATTAACCAGGGGTGGTTTTTTGAGGTTGTTGATTATTGGTGTGGGATCGGGGACTCATATTGGTGTCTTGCAAAAGTAACTATTGTGATAGTTTTCAATTTCAATTTTGTTTGCTGTTCTTGTGAAGCCCGAAAGAAGCATTAACTTCTGACTTACATTTTTCTGGGTTCAATATTTAATTTTTTACTTAGTGGTAAGTATGTAATCGTTTGCTAGTGTCGAGGGTTGGGTTTTTTATATTATTTTTAGGTGTTTTGGACAGGTTAAAAATAACTCAAAATTGTGAGATGCTTATATTTAGGTCTAGTGCATAATTCATCATGAGGGTAGTGTTTGGGTGATAGGGGTGTTTTTTGAAAAAAGCCTAAATTTCTGGTGTGCTTGATTTTTTGGATTTCTAAAATTTCCTGTAGTGGTTGTGTAAATGTCGGTTTTTAGAAAAAAAGAAAAGAGCCCGAAAATCGGCATTGGTGCCAAAAAATACCCCAAAAATAGCCCAAAATTCAGATACGCTTATATTTACGTCCAGTGCATATTTCATGTTGAGGGTATTTTTTTGGTGATATGGGTGTTTTATTGAAAATTCATTTTTGCACTTTTGAGGAGCCCAAAAAAGCCCAAAATTCTGGTGTGTTTGATCTTTCTAATTGGTAGGTAGGTTTTTTGAAGCAGTTTATTGTCTCGTTGTCGATCCCGCAATACTGAAATTCGTGTGGATAGGCTTATCTTTTTGTAGATAGAGCCTTTCTTCGACAGTATTTCTCCAGATTTCTCAAAAATATGTGAAGATAGGCTAATTAAAGTCTAATTATCTCTGAGTTTTATTAGAACTTCTAATGACCTTTTGTAGAGATGACTTTAAATTTTTAATTCCTCTAATATTGTAGTGTAAAGCAAAATATTAAATGATTCTGTGATAAAAATTGAAAAAGTAAAAATCGAGTTTGAAATATGAATGAAGTTAATAATTCAAAAAAAGTTTGGAACTATTTTTTAACAAAAATAAATTTAAGAACAATCTTTGTCACACGTTTTAAAAAGTTTTCTAATGCCAGAAGGAACATACGCATCAAATGTCATGCTTTTTAAAACAATTTAAGTAAAATTTGTGTGCGCTTTGCTTGAACTAAAAGACTAGTAAGCAGAGCGAAAAGTCGAAAACAATAAAAATATCGAAATTTCCAGTTTTTTGGGACTCCCATTTTCATAAAAAATTATAATGGCGATAGTTAAGTTTAAAGAATTTCTTTGGAGAATTAAGTTAATTAGAAGTTTGAATTACTCTAAATTATTATTTTACAAGGTAACGTCTCCTTAATTTTTTCCAGCACCTACATGATAGCGTGTATATGTATACCTGCATTCTATGTTTGTAATTTACGATAAGATAAACATATTTTTTTCATATTCGTAATAATAAAATTAAATTTCGTCCAAAGATTCCTATTTTTATCAGTAGCCAATTCCATACTGATTAATGCACAATCATGTTAGCAAATTATGACGATTTAAAAGTTTAATTTTTTTTTTTTTACAAACAAATTATTTCTACGACAATTCTGTTTGATTATTTCTTACTGTTCATTTTGAATGCTCTTATCGCAAGTCTAACAAAGAAACTAATACCTTCCCATTTAGAATAAGAACGTAAAAATTGAAAACATTCTGGAATAATAAATATTGTAAAGGGCTCTTTTTCATGAGGGACCCGATGTGATCCTTCTGATGTGTCCTCATTCAATTTTTATTCTTTGACTTGAGGGAGGGGTGTGAAACTTTATTATTTCTATTTAATCAATTTAATTCACACTGCAAAGCACGAATATATAAATATATATTTGAAAACTTTTAACTTTAAGGCAACATTTTATCGCAGTGAAGTATGTAAAACGCTCACAACTAAAAATATCAAATAATTGTTAATGTAGTTTCTCTTATTCACGGTAACATATCTGGCGATAAGAAGTATCTTAAATAAACATACCCAAGCAACACAATCTCTGTCACGGAGATGTCTCTAGCGTTCCAAATGACCTTGTGATAATTACATACCAGTGACGTCACTGGAAAAGTTGTTCAAAAATATTATGGGCATAAAATATATTAGCTTCATATGATGTCATATGAAGGTATGAAATCTACAAATGCCTGTCAAAATAATTTTTGACAGATAACCGCTCAGTTGAATATTAATTACTTAAAATTGATATTAAGACCAATAGAAATAAGGAATGTATTCAAAAATGCCAAATATTCGTTAAGGAAATGTAAAATGTATTTTTCTATTTATATACTTATATATGGTATGAGACTAAAAAGTATAATAATTTTTAACATCTTAATAATAAATTTCTTGATGAAAAAATGCAGAAAATGCACCTTAGTTGTTTTTTATTTACATTCTTTTCATATTCTTATACACTATTAATTACAGATTTTTTTAATTCTTAAATCACTAAAAGAGTCACAAGAGTGATTTTATATTTAGTGATTTTGTTCGAGCATTCCGAAAAGCTTGAAAGATTTCGAGTACTCGGATGTCTTCGAGTTCTAAAAACTTTACGATAACACAACAGATTCGACCTACTCAAAAGTTTTGAATTCTCAAAAGATTTTTGATGAAAAATGTCGAATTTTTGCATTTTTACCCCAAAGTTGTATTCAACAATTTGAAAACTCCCATGTATTTAATTTTTCAAAAACTTGATCTTAATCTTGGATAAAAATTTTGATTTAAAATTTGTTTACTATCAGCTCCAGAGCTGACTTAGTATCGAATCTCACGAAAATTTTGTCAACACAATGCTCGACTTGACTCAGAGTTTCGATCTTGCTGCACATCCCTATTTACGATATTTGTATGAGGAAATCATTTTTAATATTTACGATATGATATTACTGTCACTTTAGAAGTTGTTCCTTGTGACAATGATTGACCTTTTGATGATCTCTCTAATTTTTTTTAAATAAGATTTTCGATGAAACAGAAACATAATCTTCAAAAGTATTAGAATTTGATGCCTATGATGAAGCAAAGTGTTCATAAAATATGCACAAATGAATATGTCCATAGTAAATATACATCCATGTATTACTTCGCAGCGGTCTTTAAAATCTTGATGCTGTAAAGGTCCGATATCAAATTCATAAGTCCCGAAATGCAATATATAATTTCGAAATTAAATGCACACTTCTTCTATTCATGGCTAGGACATTTATAAAGAACTCTTAAATGTAAAAATAATTCAAATATTTCGATATTAAAAGGATAAAACTGAATTAAATAACAAAATTGACGTATCTAAATAATGCTTATTAATAATTGTATGTATTTAGTGACTGAGAAAATTATATAGTGGATGATTTCTAGAATACACTAGGAGACTTAGCACATCGAGTTTTGATATTCTTCGAAGGTATTTCGAGGCAAACTTTCAGAGGAATCTAATATTTGCAGATAGGAGATTTAAAACAACCAGGTTGCTCCAGAGGATTCACCAAGTCACTTAAACATATTCTTTGAGGAATTGAGTGACCTTGTGTTCCTACGAAGTCTAAATGCCATTTAGAAAAAAAAAAAAAGTGTGGGTTCACCAGGATGATTTCCAGGTCGAGTTTTACAATTCTTCGGAGGCATTTTAGAGCGAACCCTTCTAAAGGATCAGAAAGTTGTAATTACGAGGACTACAACAACTCGGTTGCTCCAGACGATCCATCAGGTCTCTCAAACATATTCTTCTCGAAATTTTGAGATCCTTCGTTCCTGACAAGGTTTATTTTTTCTGCAAAAGCAAGAATAATCTGGGTCTACCAGAGGTACGTCCTGAAACTCAACTCGGCTTAACCCGGATGCAAAAGGCGACGGATTCAAACAGAGTTGAGTTTGGACGTAGTCTACGAGGCTCGTCAGGTTGAGCTTTGACATTTTTAGAAGCCATTCAAAAATTGATCCATCGTAAAGGCCTGGAAATCTTGATTATCAGCGGACTACAATCATGCTTTATGTGATTCACTAGGTTGCTGATATGTATGTTACTAGGTTGAATTCGAAATTCTTCAGGGAAATTTATCACACAACCTTCTTCTTAAAAATTTTAGAGGCTATGTGTCAAAAAGAAAGTAAACGTTTTTCTTTCTAGAGATTAGCAGTCTTAATGTCTCCGAAGAATGATAAAACTTTACCTGGTAGGCGACCTGGTGAATCCGACCCATACTCATTTTCTCAGAACCACGATTCAACCTTCCCCGGAGCGAAGGGTCTCAAAATTCCTCGAGGAATGTTTGAGAGACCTGGTGAGTCCTCTGGAGCAACCAGGTTGTCTTAGTTCTCATATTTGTGTCTTTTAGATCCATTAGAAGAGTTTTCCCTAAAATTCCTGCGAAGAATGTTAGAATTTGATCTGACAAGTTTCGTAGTGAATCCGAGACTAGACATACTCTACTGTATAATTTTCTCGGTTATTCAATTAATACAATTATTAGTAGTCATTGTCTAGAAACGTTAATTTCGTTATTTAATTTAGTTTCCTCCTTTTGGTAACCAAACGAAGCAAAAGTAGAAATGACCTTTTTGGTGATGGCAATAACAGTAACGAAAATAACGAAAATTTCGATACACATAAACGTTTCATGAAGAAAAAGGACGTATGATTTTGTTCAGTTTTGTTCGGGACCCTGCAAAATTTAGAGAATATGAGCTTTAAGTGTTAAATCTATTTTCCTTTGAATCGTATACCCAGATAAAAGATTCTTTGATTTAAACAAAATTCTTTTGAATCAATTAACTTTGGGCATTGTTATGTGGTAAATAAAAGTTTATTTCACTTGAAAAAATGTATTTAATTCAAATGAAAATTCTTCGTCTTTATAATTAAAATAGTTAACAAAACGATTAACCAATAAAAGTCCGTACCCACCCCTTTCAAGTTAGTCGGGAACCAATTTCTTTTTTCAAACTCCATAAAGGCAATATTTGACTGCTGTGATTGCAAGTAGTTTAATTTGAATTTTTTATTATTTGCAACAACACAGAGTGTTAAAAAAAACTCAAAATTTTACTTCACTTTATAACTAGTTATTTGAGTATAATTGTGATTGCAATTTTACTTCAACTGGTGCTAACATTGAAAGTTAGTATTCAATCATGATTATAAGTTATACAATTTCAACAGTTTTTCCCTGAAATTGGCCTGTTTCAATGTTTTAGTGAATTCCATGGCTATGACAATCTTCATTAGCGCCATAATATCCACGTAATACGTGTGTAATATTTGCATAATATAAGTGTAATAGGGATTACTCTGAACAGTTTTTTGACCGCTGGATTGATTTCGATATAAAATGGTGTACGTGACGTTTGTCAGGTACGTGCTGTTGTTTTTGATCGAATTTCATGGTATTTCTGTGGGTGTACACGTGAAAACGATTATTCAGTAAGTGAAATAGATTAGGTGTGTAAATAATTCTTGTACTTCCGTTTTCGAGCAGCAACTTTTAAAAGCGTTGTATTGATGGAGGTGACGTAGCCTGTTTACAAGCTTGACAATATCGCCCTTTCATTGTTTCAACAAAGGTGAAAATAGTACACAAACGCCGTCTTTTATAAAAATTTTATCTATTTGTTATGTCTTTTATTTTTTTATAACCTCTTTTTATTTTATATATGTAACACTAAATAAATTCACAATCACATATTTTCAGAAAGCAATTAGTAGTTTTCCACTATCCAATTAGTAAATATTTAGTCTAACTGCATTAAAATAATAAGACGAATTTAGATTTTACAATAACAAAAAAACTGTTATTGGATTTAAAAGAATAATTTTCTTGGTTTAAAATAATGAGGTTAAATAAACTATTTCTTAAACTGTAGCCAGTACGTCATTTGAAGTAGAAAAATATATTTTTTTTTAGATTGAACAAATAGTATCAAAAAAATCATTTCTTCATCCAATTTATCTACCGTTACGGAATGTTCAGTAATATCAACCCCTTTTCAGCTTATTCGGGGCTAAATTTTCGTCAGAATTTTCCGTAACTCTAGGCTTAGTGCTTCACTTGACCGGGTTAGTTTTAGGGAAAATTCCGTAACACCAGCCAGTGCCTTCTTTATTTCAAAGAAGGAAAAAAACGTCATTATTAAAAATGAAACAAATTTTTGCTTATTTCAAAGATACTTTCACTTTGACTTTAAAAAATCAAGTTAAAGAATTTCTTCAATTTGAACATAAATTTTCTCTAGACGTAGATGAAAAAAGCGTTCAATTTAAAAACAATTCGAATTAAAAATTCTCAAAATCTTGAATTCTAGTTGTATGACGTCATTTATGGACAAAACCTTAAAGATAAATGAACATCAAATATAGACGAGGAGCTTATTAGTGTTAAAGTTTTCCGTGTTTTGAAGGTTACTGTCCCTAAAATCTCAGTATATAAATGGCCCGACATCAGCATCCCGGCATCAGTACAAAAAGAATAGTCACATTGCTTTCAGTGCTTTACGTTCATGATGAAGTTCCTAATCCTTGCTTTGGTGGCACTTTCTGTCGGTGAGTATACCAAAAAGAATTAAACTAATTAAACAAATTTTTTGTAATTTCATATTCAATAGATTTTACAATTTCATTCGTATTCACACATAACTGATAGAATAAATTTTTCTGTCAATTTTTAAGAGTAGCAAGGGCTCATTAATAACAAAAAATGTTTCAAGAAAAAGTCAAGGCAAAAATACTGCGAGGTTGTTGTTCTCGTACCCATTTTATAATGCAATTTTTCGCGTAAAATTATTTTAGAGAGAATATTATTTTATTCAACTAATATATTTTAATTGTGGTTAATTTTCATGAAATTTTATAAAAATAATCAATCAAAGTTATTTACCTTAGATGCTTTACCTTTAAATTGAGTATCAAAAGTTTTTATCATTAACATAATATTTATTTAAATGTTTAAGGTTTCTCAGAATCTCAAGATGTTTCGAGCGATGCTCCAAAAGAGGGGTACACCCCAAAAGAAGCATTAAAAGTATTTTTCAAAATAACGGAGAAGGATTTGTCTGAAAAATGTGACAAAGTTGACGACAAAACTAGGTGGGACAACGTTGAAAAAGCTCTTCTAAGTCTTCAAGACGTTAGAGATGGTATAACAAGTGATGTAGCAAAGGAAGCCAAAAAGTCCACGAAAGTTACTGATCAGGTCTACGACGATCTTATTAAAACTCGTTGTCTGAATAATGATGCTTTCAAAAACGCTAAAATAAGTGTCATCAAAGCAGCGCTACCATGCGTGAAACAAGACAAACTGGACGAAATTCTGAAATTCTCTATTCCTTATTCTTGTGCACAAGTTAAGAAAGAGTAAGTTCATTTAATGTTTTATACGAATTTCATATTGTGATTTTAGTTACAGTTTTTTATTTTCATTTAATATAAAATATACAAATTTTAAGTTTCATATTGCTTCCTTTGCAGAGCCAAGAAAATTAATGGAAGCGGGTAAAGAGAGTGGCAAGAGAACCAAAAGGACAATGTGTATGACGACTTCTGATGTTTCTGCAATCTAATTATAACCTATTTTTATCATAATTATAATCATCATTATTATTAATCAACTGTGTAACATTGAATAAACAGTTATTACTATCAGCAGTCCATTATCTTATAATTTTATATTCATAAGTTATGCTACTGTTACGCAAGCTACCTGCAATTGTACCAAGATTCTCCTATAGTTCTTTATTTGAATATACAAATTAAAAATTAACCAAGAACAGAGTTGTGAATGAACAAGAAGTCAAGAGAATGAATACACAATAAAATTTTTATCAATTTATTGTATCTTTCAAATACAAAGGTAGATTGAATTCGTTAGAAATTGTTTTATAGAGTTGTGACCAAGACTGCCGTGCAAAGGGTGAAAGACGTATCTACAGTTCGATCAAGTTACCTGTCACTTTTTCGTATCTAAAGTAAATTTCATAAAGTCTTTCCTTTCTGCCTAGATTTATAAACATTCATTCTTCAATACGGTATACAGTAAAATGGGGCTAAGCTGCTCGTTTTTCCTCGGGTTGTCATAATAAAATAATTAGTTATAAGTTTTCTGATCATTTTGAAGCAAATAAAGTTACTAACACTTATAGCAATTAATTATAATAATGTTCGAATTCATTCATTCATTTTGTCCACGTTGGAGCTCCTATGTTTCTGCTGGCTTTTCGCGTGTTTTTTGTCTCACGATTATTTGTTTCATGTCAATGTGACAGTTTATTAGTATACGTCAGTTTGATATCTTATGAAATAGAAGCGGGTAATGCTAAAAGGTTCTGAGTCCAATCAACCTAATTTCACGGAACAGACAAAAATCTTTCCAGAGGAATAATTTAAAACCAATTGAGTGAATTATTTTATGTGACGCAGGCATATGATTCACGCATTTTATCAGCGTCTTTTCAGTTCTGAAAGTAGCCGTTGATGGGTGGATAGGTCGTTTAATAATCATTGTGTGAAAAAATAGATGACGCTACATGCGCTTGTAATAATCTAACGAAAATGGCGATGGACTTAGCACTATTTAGCTTTTCCTGGTATTATAAATAAAAATTTTACATAAATCGTCAAGAAAATCATACGAAATACATATTTTTATTTATTTCATAAACCAATAATACTATTCAACAGAAAGAATAAACATTTGTAGAGTTGACTCTGAACTGAACTTTAAAGGAACGGAAATAAGGTCTATGGCTTCATTTCTCTGTTTGTTAAATTTAAAAACAAAATTTCAAAACATAAACTCTAATAAAGTCATCTTGTATAGAAATGCCTTATCATTGATCTTCCATAATTAAATTATTATTATTACAAATTAGATTAAAATAATTGAATATCAAAAAGCGTGATGTACAATTTGAAAATTATTAATTTTTGGCGACTTAATTTCAAGATCCCAATTTAAGAATTCTTCGATTTTAAACGAACTTTGGACTTGTGTAATTTTTATTGATTAGGTTCAAATTGATAATTTTCAAAGGTTTCCATTTAGAAATCATATAAATTTCAACGTTTTCACAGTAATTAAAGTTTGAAGGTTCACAATACTCAAGATTCTTCTACTTTGAATGGCAAAAATGGCAGTATATTTCTTTTTGTACAGAAATCTCATTTTTAATAAAAAGATCGATCCAGTCACTTTGAATGTCACATCATACTCCATATGATATCATGTACCCATTAATAATTTCTATCATCCTTGAAATATATATAATTTAAATGGCCGTATAGAATGAGCAATTTTAAAATATAGTTTAATTTATAAAGCCTTGAAACTGAGTTGTTTAGTTTGCAAAGCTTGAAAATGAAAATATTTAGTTTAAAGTTTCTTAATTTTTGAATGCTCAATCAGTAAAGTTACTCATTTTTGGATGCATAATATTATTATGTTTGTGTTGCTGACCAAACAAACAAAATTTCAAGGTACAGTTGTTAATACTTTTTTAGTATTATTAAACTCTTACGGGCATTAGATTTGAACTTCCCAGCTGGAAGAAGTATCACTAGTAACGACAAATCTTCCTTAAGATAGCTGGGTTCTCAACTGAAATTTACAGCACATCGAGGTTTTTACCCAAAATCTCGCGGTCCAAACAAACAATCCTGGTAGTCCAGATCACAAAAATATAACTTCCTCAGAGAAATTGGATTCCTATCTAAAATTTATAACATCTGGAGCTTTTCCTCAAGATCCCGCCATCCTGAAAAACCATCCTGGTGGTTCAAGTGTCAAAAAATCATTTTCCTCCAGGAAGTTGGGTTCATATTTAAAATTTTCCACACCTCGTGATTTTTTCCAAGATTCCGCCATCCTATCGAACAATCCTGGTGATCCATATGTTAAAAACACATTTTTCTTGAGGCAGTTGGGCTCTCAACTGAAATTTACAACAACCCGCTGAATTTTTCGAAGTTATCACTGTCCTAACAAATAATCCTGGTGGTTCAGATGTCGAAAACACATCTTCGAGGGAGTTGGTATCAATAAATCTGAAACACAGTCTAAACATCTTTTTTGGCATTTGATTCTTACTTCTAAAATATTGTGAATCGTGCATCAAATTCAAGTGAGACTATTTTATTCGAGGTACTTTTTTGATACCGAAAACCAACCTGGAATGATATTGTTTTTCACTTTTATATAAATTTACAAATTTTTAAGCCTGTGACCTGTTTTTAACCTAATGGTTTTTAATGGAAGAATTCCTCAAATATTAAATTAAAATGAATGCTCAATTTGAGAACATTTTTCTTTAGGATTTGGAGAACGATATAATTATGTAGTTTGAATGGAGCATTTAAACATTCTTCTGCCTTAGTTCGTTCAGCTTGCATCCTAGACTGCGTTTTATGTGTATGTCGTCAAACACCTTTCATTCGACTTACTTGACTCTGTGTCAAGAATATCCTGAAACGTATAGATTTTTGTATCAATATGTTTATTACCTTCCCAAAAATATCATTATAAGTTGTCAACAAAAAATTTAATTATAAATTCCTTTTTTGAAAAAGTGTTCTTAAGGTAAAAGCGCCAATAGCCGAACAGAGCCATGCATTTCGCTCAAAATCAAGGATTTCTTAATCATATATGCTATTTTAATGTATCGCGTACAAACAATGAAACTTAAACTTTTTACGGGAAAAACATTTTTCCCAAAAGAAGTAAAAACGTTGCCAGGAAAAAAATATTTCTTTACTGACGTATGAGATCGATCAAAATGAAGCGAAATCTTCTCTAAAACCTAAGAAACGCGTCGCCTTTGTTAAGCCA
>JAUMHM010083321.1:0-13421 GCA_032362435.1 Melikaiella ostensackeni
GTTGCATTATATTATATCGTGATAACGCAGTGTTTAGGTGTTTCTTCCTAGCATTATTTTCAAAATGTCAGGTATGTGTGTGGCATTCGGGTGCAAAAATGAAGGAGAAGATCGCTTTTCGAATGATAAAAAAGGAGGAAACAGTGGATAATAGCCATTATCCCATTATAATAACACGCATTATGCCTTGCGCCTGCGTACAAGGCATATCTCCATACCCACTACTGCCCTCTACGCTGAGCTTGACAAATCGCCGTCCCCATAGGCTTCGAAGCATACCAGACCAAAGTAGAATTATTAACGTAGATGCCCTGCGAAGAGTATCCTTTTATAATAACCTTCAGAATAACAATAACCTTACATATGTTTCAGAAGCACTTAACACATGCGGAATGGATTATACACCTTTAAACCTCATGTGATTTATTGGCGCAAGAATCTTTATATAATTCCACTACTCAAAGAATTTAACTTTAACTCAATTTGTTGGACTCCGAAAATAGAATGTTAATATAAAAGTGACAATCAACGTACGTCATGTGGAATATTTTCGAATATAATCCATGCTATTAATATAATTTTATCTTAAATGAAATTCGAATTAATGAAAGTAAGTAAACTGTATTTTACAAAATAAAGAGACCAAACATAAGTAATGATCTTTACCTTGGGTTTTTCCCACGTCGGAAACTTATACATAGTCTATACATAGTGCGGAATATTATGTATAATTTTTATTTGCTTTATACATTATTTACTCGTATGTAAGGCAATAACAAGTATGCATAATTTTTCCGCTCGGGTCCCGACCTTTTGAAAGAACGAAAAAGTCCAAGTAAAAGTGTTCAGTTCGATTAAACTTCTTGTTCCTGGATCTTCCCGAACATTAGAATCAACGAAAAAAAACCCAGTGAAAAAAAGTCGATTCAACTTCTTTACCTTGGATTTTGCCGAAAGTTTGGAAGAACGAGAAAAACCTAGGAAAAAGCGTTCAAGTTGATTCAGCTACTTGTCCCTAGGATTTTTAAAACTCTTGAAAGAATGAAAAAACCCAGGGAAAAGTTTTCGAACCGGTGCAACTTCTTGTCCCTGTGTTTTCCCAAGCGTTAGAAAGAACGAGAAAAACCTAGGAGGAATTGTTCAAGTCGATTCAACTTTTTATCCCTGGATTTTCCCGAACTTTTGAAGGAACGAAAAAAAGTGTTCAAGTCGATACATCTCCTCAACCCTGTCTTTCCCTAAACTTTATAAAGAACGAAAAAAGCCAGGGAGAAGTGTTTTAGTGGATACAGCTTCTTGTCCCTGGATCTTCCAAGACTGTTGAGAGAATGAAAACCCCAGAAAGAAGTATGCAAGTCGATATAACTTTTTGTCTTTATGTTTTCCCGAACTTCAGAAAGAACGAAAAAACCGAGAGAGAAGTGTTGTAATCGATACAGCTTTTTGTACCTGAGTTCCCTTAACCTTCGAAAAGAACGAAAAAACCCGAGTAAAAGTTTTCAAGTCGATTCAGCTTTTTGCCTTTTGGTTCTTCCAAACATTCTAAGGTATGAGAAAACCCAGGGAATAGTGTTCAAGTCGATACAACGTCTTTCCATGGTGTTTCTCCGTACCGTAGAAAGAACGAGAAAACTCAGGGTGAAGAGTTGAAATCGATTCAACCTCTTTTCCCTAGATTTTCCCGAAGGTTTGGAAGGATGAGAAAAACATAGGAAAATTGTATTCAAGTCGATTCAGCTACTTGACCCTGGGATTTTCCTAACTTTTAAAAGAATGAAAAAACCCAAGGGAAAGTGTTCAAGTTGATTCAAGTTCTTGTCCCTGTATTTTCCCGAACTTTAGAAAGAACCAAAAAGATCAGGGCAAAGTGTGCAGCTCGATACAACTTTTTGTCCCTGAGTTTTCCCAACCTTTTGAGAGAACAAATGAAACAAGGGAAAAGTATTCAAGTCCATGCACTTTTTGTCGGTGGGTTTTCTCTATTCTAGTTTTTTATTGCTACTCCCGTTCTCTTGGAAACCCAGGATAGGCCCTGGGAGGTGTTCGTAAGCTGTGGTTTAGTTAGAACTAGCCTAGCGTTCGCCCGAGATTTTCCCAATCTTGCTTCAAGATTTTCTAAACCTTGAGCCACGGACTAACTTAAGTTCCGGATGAGTTAAGGATGTTCCAAAAATTTCACGATGTATAAAATTCCTTGCATCGATATTGTAGTAATTTGGACTTCGTCGCTTACCGCTGTTGTCCTCAAACTTCGGCAGAGAGCGTTGGATGTTACATTAGTCGCCTCTGGATGCTTTTTCACAGCTACTATATATCACTGTATAGGTATTCAGTCGTCTACTTCCTGATAGTCGGGGAAGTTTCTTACAGCGCGACAGGTGTTTAATGAAACTGCCGTTTGAGCCGCTGCCAGTACCCTGATAATTCGATGTTCGGGGTGTTCAGTACATCTTGCGTGCACATTGCCTGTAGCCGAAATCACAATAGGATTCATATAAGCACGTTTCGCATTCCTCCATATTGTCCTCACTTTCATGCCTTACCTTGCTGTACTTATGGATCTTGGTTATATAAGTTGCCTGCAAGTTCTCTTAAAGTTGACGCGCAAATTAGATGATTCCTACTTTTCCACCTCTTTTCTCACGCATCAGGATGTCGGGTTGATTGGCTTAGATATAACGATCCGTCTGGATCGTAACATTTCAGTATAAGATTTAGTCTTCGTTTTATAAATCGGGAACTGAAATTTTTCTATGAAAAGGCATCCATTATGTTAAGAATCCTACGTTTAGGGCAAGTTGTTGACGTATAATGTCCGCTACCTTATTATGTCTGTGCGTGTACTATCTATGTGCCGGTACGTGACAACCATAAATAATCTGCTGCATGGATTGGTTGGCATATCCATACAATCGGCACCTGTCATTCACATCTTGATGTTACACACGCTTGCGACAGTTCCTAGTGCCGACAACCCTGTTCTGAATCGCTATCACGAATCCTTCTGTT
Organism: Melikaiella ostensackeni; assembly: GCA_032362435.1. NCBI lineage: Eukaryota > Metazoa > Arthropoda > Insecta > Hymenoptera > Cynipidae > Melikaiella > Melikaiella ostensackeni. Next base: position 3,010 of record JAUMHM010083321.1, read on the forward strand.
TCCGGAAACAGGTCGCCCTTTTTTGAGACAAATATTGGATGTATCTGTGTCCACTTTATGTTAATCTAACATTTTGGGGTACTCGCCTGAGCTGCTTCTATTTCTTTATTCCCAAACGTTTGACCAGTAGTAAGCCATGTTTTTTCATTAAGGAACTTCGGTATCATTCCGAATATTTTGCTCTTCACTTGGTACACGAATGAACTTTCTTTTACCTACCTGACGGGTTCGATTTTGCTGCGTTTTTGCACTATTCTTATTTCACCGTTGCAGTTTAGCAGTGAGAGCCTCAAGTCTTTGCTGTTGGGAGTTTAAAATCTCATTCAATATTGCTAGTGTCAATGTCTCAATGGTTCAAGGGTGGACGATTTTCGTAACAGCTTTCTTTCGGACTCTATTTCCTTTCTTATATTGAGTCAGTCGACCAAATTTGCTTCCTACTTTGCTGACATCCGTATCCAAGCTGATTTTCCATGGTCGACCTCGTTCTCTCCTTGAGGCAAAGACTGCACAGTAATTCTTGAGTTTTAACTCTCGTTTAAAAAGTCGGCTGACTTTCAGATGTAACCAAAAGGGTCCTTCTTCGGTTGAAAGTCAACTTATGATTGTAATATGACTTTCAGCTACTCACTTGTTAAAAGTCAAACTCTTCATGCACGTAAAATAAAATTTTGAGGTTTATTTAAGCCACAAGGATTGATGACATCGCGCCAACCTTCTGTTCAGTAATTGCGGAGTGAAGAAAGTAACGCGCTAATATAATATGATCAAAGTGATAAGAATCAGTTAATGAAATATATTTCCCATGAAGACCTGATTTTCTCTTTGCTTTCTTGGCAAGGTATTCTTTGTATTATATATATATATATATATGTTTACATATAATATATATAATTAATAATCATAATAATGATAAGTGTCTACCAGATTCAAAGGATTTCAAAATATTCGAAGGGATTTCAGAGGTGAGCGTGTGTTCTTTCAGACTGAAAAAGTAATGATTATTTACAATCTTAAAAAACTACTTCTCGATCTATAATTCTTCAAATTATCATAATTCAAAGCTGATGTTAAGAAAAAAATTCTTTGCGTGTAGATAAATCGATTGACCTATAATGTTATTATATTTTATGTCGAAATAAGAAAGTTATGGTCACTTATAATACTGAAAAAATTACAAATTTAGAATGCCAAAATTAGGAGAAGAAATTAATTATTTAGAAAGTAATTTCGAACTTGGAGACAAACCTAATAGTGTCATCCACTAAAAAATTGTAATGTTTGCATATAAAACTATAGGCTCTCAATCAACTAATCATATGAGTTTAGTTTGAAAAAAGTTTTTTTTTTGTTGAATTTATAACTATAAAATAAAAATGCCTACTCGGTATGTCCATTTTTGAAATTCTGTATCTGTGGCGTTATCTCCACCATCTTGTTTCAGCGTTACCTGCTTTTAAAAGGTTGTAAAAAGCTACAAGATTGACACTTTCCATTTTATAAGGAAAAAAAAAATTATTGATGACATTTTGTGTTTCAATGCTGGAATAAAAGTCTTTAGAATTCTGAGAAAATATTGATATGTATGTAGGAAAAGACGAAGAGTTTATAATTTTAATTTTCATGAAACTCAGAACGAAAATATTATGTCGAATATGTTTCAGTGTTATCATTTATTTTTAATCAACTAGCGTATTTTCAAGAAATCTATAAAGACATTTATTTGAATTTATCTACTCGTTTACTCATACTAGACAAGTCTCTGCGATGTAAAATTTAGAGTATCTTGCAACAAAGTCACTTCTCATTAATGAGCTAACTTTTGGCCCATTATCAGAATTCGCTTCAACGTTTCCTGCGATAATGATGTGCTATAAAATGAAGTTCTGTGAACCAAAAAGCGTAGATCATAAATAATTTTTATCAATCAAGGATTTAATCCATCTGTTTGAATCCATAATTTTCGAAATTTGACCTTCGCTGATCATACACAAAATTTATTTGATTTTGATATTATCGCGAATAACCCTGATTTGAGTTTCTATTGTTACCCCTGAAATTATTTCTATCGTTGTGACGGAAATTTTGATGCCCACCATAATGGTTTCGATTTAACGCTAAATTTCGACGTGGCGGATAATGTTCATAATAATTTACCGGCCGCGCTTGGTCCAATGATTCCAAAATTAAATTCATTCCTCACTCTTCTTCGTATTTCCAATAATTAGCGCCGTTTGTACTCCTTTAGTAAAATCTATTGATAAACATTTTATTATTTTGTTTTTCGAGGGTGGTGGAATCAGATCTTTCGAGTTATTTATCATTCTGGTCGCATATTCTGACTTTCTGAGCTTTCCAGACAAATAATCACCATATTGCAAATCTCTTTCCGGTTCATATTCCACCATTCTCCAGCTCTACCTTCCAAACAAGATTGAATCAAAAACTGAAAATCGTTTTTTCTTACATCGGTCGCTGTTATATATAACTCGAGGACCACGGGGTTTTTTTATTCCCCTGTCATATGTTTCTATCCACGCGTGTTTCAAGGGTAAATTATTGTTCCTCGATCTCTTGTAACCGTTTCCTATTTTGCAAATTTGAGACGACTAGGTCAGCTTGATTTACAGAAATTTCTTCGGTTGCTTTTGTTTAGGAATCTACTTTTTTTCAATGTCTATTATACTTTCTCTCAAATATTCACCCTGAGCCTGGCACCTTTCGTTTTGGCTACTAACTTTCCTATCAATTTTATCTGTTAAATTCCTTGCAAAAAAATTTATTCTGTCATTTATTACTGTGAGTTCTTGACAATTTTTTCTCTGGCTTTCTTTAACGTAGTCATACACCCTATTTTGGTTAGTAAACGTTTCGTTAACCTTCGCTTATAATTTATTCATACCGCCCACAATAATGTAAAATTTTTCCTCTTCGGAGTGAGGTTTATTATTTAGAGGGTTATTTTGAGCAGGTCTTTTGTTAAAGACATTTACATTGGAGTTACTAATATCTATTGGAAGAGTAGTCATTTCGTTGTTAATGCTGACGTTCGATCTTCCAGGATTTTCTGTGCGTGTTTCTGTGTGTTTCGTTAGTCATCACTTTTTCATTATTATTCGAGGCTGATTTCGACAATTCTGTTTCTTTTTTCCCCTTCTTTTGGGGATTTTTTTCGACTGGTTCTTTATCAGCCATTTTTGCTGAAGATTCCTTTTAGTCGAGAAAAAATGAAGATAAATGAATAATTTTTCTTATTTTCTCTATCTGAGAGATTCGATTTATCCTAAATTTAATTGGTAGTTTCCTACTATCGAATTAGGAAATATTTCAACTAATAGAGTTAGTAATTTACTACTTATTAATTTTCACTGGCTCAGTTTTCTCTAATTATATCCGTAGAATTTCAGTAATTATTAGTAAAGTTGCACCAATTTGGGCATAGAGAGAACCAGATATTGCAAAATAAAGAAAAAGTTTTTTCATCATCATCATCATAGTAAAGTATTCAGTTTGTAAATGATTCTTATTCTTCTGTTTTGAAGCAATGACTTGTAAATACGTTATCTTCTGGCGCAGGTAACGTAGCCAGTTGACAAGTTTCACAATATTGGCTTCTTATTGTTTTGATAAAGTGAAGGATAATACACAATCTTGTTCTTTTTTTGAGGTTTTCAATTTGTCACGTTGTCCATTTTTATAACTTCATTTTTCAAAAATATATACATCTCTAAATGACTTGATACCCACATTTTTATTAAGCAATTAGTGGTTTCAAACTATCAAATGGGCCTTCCTTTTGGGCCCTCAAAAAGAGTGCCAAAGCAGAATCCGATTTGATAGTTCTTTCGAATATTATCGTGCCTATTAGAACTCGACAGACAATAAGGGTGATTGCAAAAAAGGTGACTATTTTAGACAATGACATTTTCGAAAACAAAAAAGTTTCTAAACCGTCTGAAATATTTTCTTTTCTTAATTAAGGGCAACTTAAGAGAGTATGAAAATACAAAACTTAGATATTGAGGAATGTCATTGTGATGGATATGAATTTTACACGTTGCTAAAGGTCACATGGCAAGACATGCGACTATATGATGAAACAGACAAATTTCGAAAATTATTTCAAAATATACGCAGAAAAGATACTACTTTTGATTCTTATATTTTTCAACTGAATATAAGTGATGCCTGTGCATCTCAAATATTAAGGGAATGGCTTTGATATCATTTAGCAATTTTTTATTTCAAATATGAAGTTTGTGACAGGTGCATGACAAGACATTTTTCGTCCTCTTTTATTTTTAATTTCTAAGCGAATTCGTCTGAAATTTTAAAACTGTACTCAACCTTTATTTGATATAAGTACTATACTGAGATAATTTTAGGCACAAATTATTATTTAAAAGAAAAGTGGAAAATGACTGGGACTTAAAGTTTTGACTTTTATGGCAATCATCTATAAAGTAAAGACAGCAGAAAAACAATCGTAGATACCACTTTTCACACACCGAAGGTCTGAAAACTTTAAGACATCATGAAAACCGGCAAAGTCAAATTTTATATAAAAATAATGAAAAGTTGTTGAGTGTGCAAAAATAATTAATTGACATTTAAGAAAATAATGAATAAGTGATACTGCTAATTCTTTTATTAGAGGCTAAGCAATAAAAAAATGATGCATTGTGATTTTCAGTTTGTACTATGCTGAAAGCTTTTCTTTTAGTCTGAGTTTACTCGGGGATGGCTTAAGTTGGAGATTTTTGCATGTGATGTGTAAGATGAAATTGAAATATTTAGTTTTAGATTTCTGTGTGAAATTTGTTTTGCCTCTTTTCTCTACCCAGCCGAAGCGAATAAGCAATACAATGTCAATTTAAAAGAGGGGCTCCTGGAAAAGGGGTAGTGGTGCGTTCGTATTAACACCTAAATTTTTCCAAAATTCGAACATGAGAATATCCGCAAATTTCTTTTTGAACTTACACTTAAAAAATTCACAAATACATAATTCTAAGAAATGTATGCGTATTGAAAAATGTTTCTTAATCTCTTTCGGCGTTCATATTCACACATAAACACGTACGCAAACAACATCACTGTCACAGATGCACTGACATACGTATCTTCCGTGCTCACTAGGAATAAAGATATAATTTCCTTGTTTTTATAGAAAAGAATTATAAATATTCAAAAGTGGATCACGAAGAATTTCAAAAAATTTATATTTAATTTCAATGAATTCATGATGAGTTTTAAAGAGTTTATCGTGAGCTCCAGAAAATTGAAAGGAATTGCGAAGAATTTATTATTATTTTCAAAAAATTCTATCCCAATTTCGAAGATTTAATTGTGAAATACAAAGCTCATTCAATATCAATACAGAGTTCATTAGGAGTTCCAAAAAAATCAATAGTACATTCCTAACCTTTCATGTTGAATTTCAAAGAATTTATGTTGAACTCCGAAGACTTTCTGTTTGATTCCGGAGAATTCTAAAGAATTCAGTGTGAGTTCCAAAGACTTCCAGGCGAATTCAAAAGAATTTGAGATTGGTTCAAGCAGAACACTTCTATGTGAAGCAAAAGCTTTTCCACAATTATTATTATGAGAGGGCTTATTATTGTACAGTACCACAAAGAATTGTACTCTTATTGGGTAAAAACACAAATGTTGATCAAAGAAGACTGGTTAATAAGGTTGACATTTCTTTTTGGGTCCTGGAATATTATGACAAAGCACAATCCAAACACATAATTCAAGTTATCGTGTCTATACTATTATCACAGACAGACAGACACCCTTGTAAAACCCCTTTCTTCTGACTCAGTGCGTATCAACATATGATACCCACTGATGTGATAGATTTAGTGCTGCCCGGAAATCATGTATCGCTTTTTGTTCAAAAAAAATTTTCTACATCCACTTATAGCACGTTTTTCAATTTTTGGAAACCTTTTTGGACTGAAAAGAACTCGAAAACCAAACTTGCTAACAAACAATGGAAGTAGGATTCGAATACAGCACGAGAAACTACTACGTGAATGACACGTCTAATTTCAAATAAACATTGGTCACATTTTGTTGACCAGTGACTACCAATATTTCCTTATACTGTCGAGAAGATAAAGAGAAGTACAGTCTCAGTACTGACTCTAGTCGTTTTTAAGATGTTTCAAATTTTTGAAAATTTTAGCTCTGGGAATTCTTGAAAATTTGTTAATTTCTACATAAAGAGGACTGGCGGTACATTCTTTTTTAGTACACCTCCAAAATGTTGTTATTTTTGAAGCGTCTCTAGTAATTACTGGTAATAGTTCTTCTACTAGAAGATAGTTCACAAAATCACTATTTTCAAATACTTACACGCTGATAAAAAAGTTTCGATCTTTCGTAACAGAAGAAGCTTGCGTGATAGCGTAATGGTTAAGATCGACGATTTTCGAGCGTCAGTTTCCTCATGAGTAGGTTCAAATCCCGCAGCGTGCGTGTGAAATTTTATTTGTTATATAAGCATTCTAACATACGCTTACCAATAAAATATGAGTATGTCCATAATAGATTAACAATTCAACCGTGCTCTTTTTCAATGATTATTTTTAACAATATTTTTGTGATTAATTCTAGCCAGCACTGTCGCAACGCTGGTTTAGTACTGCAAAGCAGTACAGAACTTAGTTATCATTAGGGGTTTCACCGGTACCCCACTTGTACTGACAGAAAGTACTGGTCCGGTACTGGTTAGTACTGCAAGTCAGTAAAGGACTTAGTTTTCATTAGGGATTTTGCCAGTAATTCGCCAGGACTGACTAATACTGGCCCGCTACTGCGAGCCAGTGTTCAGCTGATTCATTATTAGGAGCTTAGTCAGTCCTTTGTCAGTACTGACTATACGTTCTAGTCCAGTACTGTCCGAAAATAGCCAGTCAGTACAGAACACTTTCATCATTAGGAGCTTTACCAGTATCACGCCAGTAGTTATGCCCGTATTCTACCAGTACCGCATCAGTACTGAACTCAGCCCGGTGAATTTCCCCCTGGGGTGTCATCGTACTGTGGTAATTGCGTTAGATCCTATTCTCGTGAGTAGTGAAATTAATTGAATTGGAATGCCTAAGAAAAAAATTTCCTCCAATTTTACAGCTGCTAAATCCTCTAAACTGTACAATTTCAAGAATTCCTCATTCACAGACTGTTTATTATCTATGGCTTTGATTCGCGCTTTATTTAATTATTTAAAGTTTTTAATTCAGAATTGTTAAATTTCAAACGTTTCAATTCGTACCCTCCTACGATCCTTTTCTTCACCCACAAATACTTCCCCCTAATCAATGTCTTATATATTTCTAATAACTTTTAAGTAATTTCATATTGTTGATATGAAAAAGTATTATAGGAAATTTACTATAGCCCTATTAATGATTTTCCTATAATAGATTTCCTATACTTTTTTCGTGATGACAGTAAAATGTTATAGGAATTATTATAGGAAAATCATTACAGGAAAATCAGTATAGAAATAGATGATGTTAAAATACTGAAACAACTACTGTAAACAGGAGAGAAACTGTGAATAAATGATTTATTTTGGACTACTCATATAGAACTACATACAATTGTGATATTTATGAGAACCAATTGAACCGTTGGCGATCAAAAGAGGATACGCCCAAAACGCCGTCGTCTCAGTTGGCCCCTGGGTCATATTTTTTTTCAGGTGAAATTTTAATTTTTTAGTAACATATCCCGGAAGATAATTTTATTGCGCATATTTTTAGTCCTCTAAATAAATGTGATGGCTTCATTAGTTTTCGAAATAATCAAGAAAATGTTACTTTCTTCTGCAATCGCAAAATACGAATTTTTTGTGTTCAACTCGCCATAAGTACTACAATAATAATAATTTTGAAGAAAATTTTTTAGAAAATATGCACCATCACATAACGAAACACACAGTGTCTAAAGAATTTCAATGAATTCTCATTAAAAATTTATAACAATTTTTATTCTTCTCGTAGCATAAATTAGATATTGGAAGTATCAAACGCTTCGGGAGTCGAACGAATTTTCAGAAAATTAAAATTAATGGAACTCAAACTTTTGTAACGATTCAAGAAACTTTTTCTGCAAATATCAGACAATTATGTTTCATAGTTTAAAGTCACAATTGATTTATGATCTCAACGCTGCCCCGTACGCGTGCTAGATCGTTCTGCAATATTAACGCCTGTAAAACAGCGGACGATTGGAAGGTCAAGCCAGCCACCTAAATAATAATGAAGACATTATCATTTAAATTTGTTTATTATTTTTAAATAACAAATTATAAAAATCAAAACTTACCTAATATTTATGTAATAACTTGTACGATTTCTTTATAAATAATTCAATCATTTTTGTCCCTGTCTTCAGTGTTGTCTTCGGCAGAATTATTTTGAGTAAATTGCGAAAAATAATTTTCAGAGAATTCTTTTTCAGGGGCGCTTAAATAATTAAAGGGACTTTTCACATCTTTTATTTCAGCCGCTTTTAGTCCAATTCGAGGTGGACAATTTTTTGGAAGATCTTTTAGTTTAAAACAAGTAGTAAACAAAGAAGTAGTTGCCTTCTCCAATTTATAATTGTCATAAACGTCTACTTTTCCGTCGCGGAAAACATGTCAAACAAAAGCTTTACTAATTTGAAAATTCCACGGTTTGCGGATTTTGCCACTGAAACTTTTCTCAAAATCCTGTCAAAAATCTTCACATTTCGTAATCATAGTGAATGGAGGGGAACGGGCGTTTTGAATCAATTTCATATATTCATCCGGCGTTTCAATACGCTCTAATTTTTTTTTGTTTCTGCGGATATGTGCCAAAATTCCTATCACATTGGCAATAGAAGTATCTACGAACTGCGAAGATATTTTAAATTTCAATTTGCAAATGAATAGATAATAGAAGCAAAAAATTAAATGCAGAATAATTTTTATTTTGTCCGGGACATCCATTTAAAGATAGAGTTATGCAGCTGAATTTGAATTTATTAAACTCCTTTATTATTGCGAACTGAATATAATTGCGTACAGTGTTTGCTCCTTTTTTTCACAATCCCTCCAAGAAGAGGAAACATGTAGCTCGTGCCCATGTTGTGTATGTGTACACTGAATAAAAAAAGCCATGCTAATCGTTTGTAGAATTGTTCAAACACCGGTAATTTAGGTAAGGGTAAGTTCTGTGCAAAGTCAAATTCGCAACATAGACTGGTATTTTCAGAGAGTATTTGCTTCTTCAATCATGAATAACTTTGAGTACTTTCTTTGTGTGACATTATGGTTAAAATATTTAAAATAGATAGCTTTACTTATTGTTCATTTATGCCCGCTTTTTTCTAAATAATATATTTCGAATAATTTGTACAAAGTTTTGAGATCCAACGATGGGTTTTCAAAATATTTAAGGTTCGTAGATTGACGTTTATAATGAGAAGTGCGATGTGGAATTGATTCACAATGCTTTTCAATCATTTTTTTTTCCATATCTTTCGATAATTTGACATGGTTTTCACGTCGCCCACCTGCTACATTTTTCAAAGGCTGCTTATTTAAAATCTTTTTGTGAACAGTTTCTATTCTCTTTTTACCCAAACAAAGAAATCCGCACAAAACTTTTTTACAAATTGGAATGTATTCTTCGTCAACAGGAAATAAGTAAACCCAGTTAATTAATCGATGTTTTGTTTCCGCTTTCGTTTCAACGGGATCTCTACATTTTAACATTCCGCGGAGTATCAAATTTTGCTGATGATAATCTCCGAGCTCCCAAAACTGTTTGTGAAGTTTTTTTTTTATGAGAAATTGGAACTTTTTCAAAACATATTTCTCGGCAGCAAGCTTCAGTACCTTGAAAATTCTCTCTGGGATTTCTTTTTCTTTTACACCGTCTTTTATAGTTTTGGACTTATTAATATATTCCTTTCCCTACAACATAACACATAAGTTTTGTAAACTTTTCGATTGAAAGAAACGTCTATTCATTGAATGCCTTCCATTAGTTTCGTAATAATTTGATATTTAAAACTTTTTACATTTGCAATAATAGAATGCAATGTGAAAAATTATATTAGACTATTTGAACTAATTTTAAAAGACAAGATTTTTCAGAAAAGACTATTAAGAAATCAAATAAAAAATAATGATAAGATATTAAACTTATCAGAAAAGTTAATTTTTAATTTTCTCTAATACTTTTAACTAGTACCTCATTTCGGGAACATTTTTTCTTATTCTTCAACCAATTTTCTTGACACCTATTTCTTTTCCTGCCTCGACCCATATTTAGGTTCTTTTTATTTTAAGTAAACTTAAGGTATTATGATCACGCTGAACTTCGGCGCAAACCAAAACGTTAGCTGCTAAGTTCAAGATATCCCCGATT
>JAUMHM010083322.1:0-13421 GCA_032362435.1 Melikaiella ostensackeni
TAATTCACTGCATGTTGTATCACATAATCATAAGACCCTATTGCCAATATAAAAAGTTTCTGAAAACGACTTTCTCTTCTCTTCAATACTCTCTAATCAAGAGAAGTCTCTGGTAATGAGAAGTTATTTAAAATTAATAGAAGATTCGCAGCATAATGTTTATTATGCTAAAGGAACTCAACCTTAAATAATGAAGAAACTTCAGGAGCATCTTCTTGGAGCGCATCATTTCGGTATATGCAACTCAGTTACGCAGATAATTGTCAAGGACTCATAGAAATTTATTCTGCGTAATGAACGTCACAACAAGAGTGAAGCTCAAGCAAAAAGAAAAATTACCAGTGTACCAATATTTAAATGAAATACTATTATGTCCCAAGAGCATTCATTTCAATTTAATAAATGCTTGTTTGTCTCAGAGCAAAAGAAAATTTCGTTTTATCCGAATAAATGTTTATTTATTTCTAATAAGAATATTATTTGATTTAAATGATATTTTTCTATGTAATAACTCGTGCTGGTATTGGCAGCTCTGCGGTTCTTATCTGAGTGATGGGGTATATACGTTCCATTTCTTATTGAAGTAGACTGTCACTTATATTTGAAGTGACAAATGTCCTCGCTAGAGTGGAAAAATACACTCTGTATTAAGAGTGGAAATGTTCAGTCTTATAGTAAGAGTGAATGCTTTTACTCCAATGGATTGCCTTGATCACACTCTTAGAGTGCAGGATAAGCATCACGCCCAAAATGTTTGTGGCCTCCTTACTTGAAAAGAGAGTCAAGGGCGACTCTATTTTGAGATGATCCCAACCGGACCCTCATCATACGACCATGGCCAATTCAATTTTACTGAGATTAATCTTATGATAAAGGTTATCTAAAGACAAAGTTTATATCTAATGAGACACCCGATATAAAGCCAGAAGAGCACAGCTTCAAATTTACAGTGAACGAAATCATTGAGGTGAACATTGAACATACCTCGTACTCGATGATTTACTCTATGGCATCCACGCCTATTCAATTGATTCTCATTTAGGCAGTCCTAATAATGATTTACATGGAAGATAGCTTCTTATTATAAGAATTAAGTCACAATTACCACTTTGAAATTTAATTACGCCCATGGTTAATGAGAGCGATGATTGAACGAATTTTAACAAAGCAAATTGTATGCTGTATGTTTTATTCATTTTTCAAAGGAAAGCACTTCATACTATTATAGAATCTTCAATTAATATTTTAATCAACATTTATTCAATTCCGCCCGGCGATTAGGCCATCTTTGGGCCAAAGTTGGGCCAATAGTTCGTCAATCTCCGACAGCCAATGTTGGCAGCTGTATAAATGATTGAATGTGAACAATATTGAAAATTTTATTAAATTTGAAGTATACTCATCAGAAAGGATGAAAAAAAAGTGTAGTTTTGAATTTCGCACCTTTTACTACCAGACAAATTATTCTTGAGATAAAAATATTTTTCTTTATTTACATCTTCAAAGTAAAAGCGCTCGATCTGGCAAACCTCAAACCCTCAATTTTATCGAAACAACTGGTAATAAAAAATAGCTACTTTTGGAAACAATTTACGCTGTCTAAACATTTGTACACCTTATTGTTAAAAAAATTCTTCCTCCAAAAGTCCTCTATTTTTACCAACGACGTCATCTATTATTGGAAAATAGTCCTCTTTTCCTCTGTTTTAGAAAAATAGAGGTGTTCGGTTCTAACACCGTTATACCATTGGGGATTAAGTGTACTTCGAAATTCTTGTTCCTTCTTGAAAAAAATTCAATCCCTAAAAAAATGTAATCCAATATAATGAAATCTTGCACTTTCTCATCGAGATTACAGATTAACTCTGAATATCTTCGTTTCTCTTGTGCTTACAAACACATGTTTAGAACACTATTGGCTTAATTTTTTGTATTAAATTTAATGGTTCTATGTAATTTTATTGAAAAACATTTCCAGAGACATTTTTGACATTATTGACGTCATTTCTAATAATGAAGACTTTTAGTGAACCTAGACTTGATATTTTTTACACGAATCACTGGTATCATACATAAATTTGTTTTTATTATTTTAAAAAATTTAATTTAGATATAAATAGAGAAGGACCAAATGAACATGAAAATAATTGATATAGTACCAATAAATTTGTATCGGAAGTATCTACAAGCTTAGATGCTCTGGAATTCTTAATTTTTGAAAGAAGAAGTAAATTATGTAAAAACATGTCTGCGGATTTTTTTTCTAAAAAATTACACCACACCATTGAATTTACCTTAAAAAATCAGGCTAATAATGTTCTAAATACGAAAGCAACGAAGATATTCAGATTTTAACTTTTGACCTCGAGGAGGAAGTGCAAAATTTCATCCGATTGGATCGAATTTTTTCAAGGATTTTCTTTTTTTTTCAAAGGAACAAGCATTTCCAAGTAAACACTGCATTTTTCAGACATAACGATTTTTATACCACCATTATATACATGTAGTCTAATCCAATTGATAGCGTAAGGGTATCAAATAAGTCAGGAATGCGACAATGTTAAGTTAAAATATAACGTAACTCCTTTTGTAACATACATAAGAATATAAGAAACACGTTTCATGCTGAACATAAATTTTTTATTTCTTCACACTCAAACTTCAGTTTGTTTTGTCTCTCGTCTTGTTCTTCATTTGAATCTGTAAGGAAAAACATAATGTTTATCATTTCACCCATTAAAAAATAAATCATTTAAACCTAATAACAATAAGAAGATGGTCTGAAGCAATTATATGTATGTTGATAATTTTAATATTAACACATGGCTTTAAGTACGGAAAAGGAGGGTTGTCAATAAGCACTATTTCTTGGCCTAAACCAGATTTTGTTCTCTTTTCGTATTTGCTCATAGTTTTCAAATCAATTTTTGGATTATCCAAAGGAGTATTAAGTTTTTCGAAACAGTCTTTCTACAATGATGTAGATATTCGGAAGTGGAATGTTTCCAGTCATGAGCATATCTATTTTTAAGATTGTATTTGAGTTTTTAAATTACCTGCTGAAGGAGGAAGTGCATGTTCCTACTCCACAATCTGATGCTGAGAACGATACATGCGGAACCCATTCTCATATACTGCAAAACGACGACCACCGCGTATCGCTATATCGCCACTAAGAGGTTCGACTATCACTGGTTCACCTCCCTCAAGATCTGAATTAGTGAAAAATTGTATTGAATTTCTGATAAATTGACTGGTTCACTTATGAAATAGTAATATTTGAGCATTTTGCTAATGGATCGAATAGCCAAAAAATCCAAATTTTGTTCTTACTAAAATCTAGAAGTAAAAATGGATACAGCCCTAAAGAAATTAATGAATTTTTAATTAGTCATTTCCATAATTAAGAAAGAAACTAGGAGTTTTAAGCAGAATTCTCTAATATTTGCTTTGAATTGTGTTTCAGTCTTGAAATTACCGTCTTCACCAGATGGATGTATTCTATAAATCTGCCTTCCATGGACTCTCCCAATAGGAGTTCCATCACGTTTGATTATATCGCCATCACGAAGACGGACTGCCGGCATTTTATATCGCGGTATTGGATTTGACCCGTGACCTGATCATGTACAAAAAATTTAACTCGTAATTATTTTAAGAATTCTGAATGCTAATAATTTTTTATTAGTGCGAAAAAATTTTATATCCTAAGAATCTGAGCAAGTTCGGGTAATATTAACATGTGCCATATATGCATTTCACTTTAAGTAGACCCTATTTGATAAAACACCTCTTGACTAGCTCACGAAACACTCCATTATTAGGAAAAAAAACTAGACGTTTTGGCAGAATCCTTTGATATTTGTTTTAGATTGTATTTTAGTTTTCAAATTATCACCACCAAGAATATGTGTTCCATAACGATAAATCGTTTCAGCAACGCGTGATGCAAAAGGTAGTCCCTCGGGTCTTCCTCTACGGTACTCTTCTACAGGGCGTGGAGCTTCTGGCGATGGAACTGGATGTCCTTGCTCATCATGACGTGGCGGTTGATTACTTGATTCTGAAGGAAGGTATATAGTGATTTCTTATTCACGAATTTCTTTAACAAACGCTAAGTTATTGTTCCGAAATAAAATAACCTAATTGTAATCGCAGAGATTGAAGATACGACATGACAGATACAGAACTTTGGTCGGTGAGTGTTAAAAATTTAAGTTTCAAAGATTGATAATATAACAAGCAAAAGGTTTTGGGTAAAAAGACAAAGAAAACTGCACAAAATGTGTGGAAAAAGTCTTTCGGGGAAATTGTCTCATCACGACTCTTGATAAGTGTTGAAATATAATGAGTAAACGACTGTATCAGTTCAATGATTATATTCATTATCACTTTGCATCAAGTCAGTAGGAGAAATATTTGGAGTTCTAGTGAGTAAAAAATTAGTAATATGAAAAAATAGAAAAAAGGGGCATATGAAACAAGATAAGAATTTATGAACACAAGATAGGAATTTCGAAATTACTCGGCGGAATGCGGATGTCGTCCCGACGGCTGACACCGTACTGAGTAGTTATCACCATTCAATTTTTGCATTTATTTTCATTTCACACAAATCCAATGGAAGAAATAATCCGTATTCTAGTGAGTAAAAAATTGTTAATAGGGAACAATAGAAAGAAGGGGAATATGAAACAAGATAAGAATTCAATAAATCAAGGTAGGAATTTTGAAATTGCTCGGCAAAATGCGGATGTCCCCCCGACGACTGACACCAGACTGAACGAATCCTTCCGTTCAGACGAGAGTTGAGGGCATTTATTTGACTCCAGGTTTGCAGGGTCAGATTTTACGGCCAAACGGTTGAATATTTTGGTCTAAATTTTTGCATACGTATTCCAAATATTATTCTCTTTTTTTCTCTTGAGGCGATTGTTTAGTAAAACTACTTCTATTTAGTTTGAAAATCACAAAAGTGCAATTGTAGTGTCCCTGAAACTGTATTTGTGTGTAGCTGTAAAGTGTAGGTGTATATTATTGGTGAAGCCCAACAATAAGCCTCACCTGAAGGATCAGGAAATCGAACTTGACCGTACTTTGACCAAAAGGCCTTTTCCATACATTTTAAGCGGAAACCTTTTTTGCCTTCACATGTCGGTCACATTCCGACTTCTCTCATTCAGGAAATATGAGAGTTGCTAAAAAGTGCTTTTAATGGGAGGGGAGTGAAACAGAATGGAAAGGGGGTGGGAAGAAACGATTTGCGTGGAAAGCAAGAAACGATAAACTGAATGTTTTGCTAACATAAATATGTTCCAAAAGCGTCGAAAACTTAAATCAAAAGTTTTTCCGCGCACCGAACCAAACATTTTTCGATCATCCTTTGCGATTGTATAACATACAGGTATTCTTTAATTATTTTAAACTGGAAAACAAATTTTTAACATAACATAATCGATATCTAGATGTAAGATGTTGTAAGATATATGATTGATTTGGTATTATATCATATTCTACTTACGAACAGATTTCAGAAACGTCATGAATGTAAAAAGTAGAGTACACATAGAGATTCTCATTTCGCAATATACAAAGGACTTATTTTTCAAGAATTTCTTGGGATGTAACTGATAAAGTGTTAAATACGGTTTCCCTTATATATGCTGCCCATTATCTCATTATTGACCGAAATTATTGTCTGAATTTATGGGGTGGTTTGGTTTGAGACAATAAAGCGTTGCGTGACTGATGTGTTTATAACAATTATTTTCAGTAATTTTTTCACCTATACTAAATATCTCGGTTAATTATTGAATGATTCGCATTAAAAATTTACGAGAATACCCGCAAAATTCATTTTAAAGGTCAAAAGTTGAGAAATACTTTTCTTCATTGATGGACATTAAAGTGATTCAAAAATCGTCAAGTTTGAAAAGTGCAATGTGGTTGTGAATTCTTTTAACTTTTTGGAAAAAAGGAAATCCCCAAAGAATATAATACAATCAGATGAAATTTTGCACTTCATTATCCAGGTCAAAGGTCAACCTCTGAATATCTTCGTTGCTAATAATTGAGACTCTTAGTGCACCTAGACTTATAGATATTTCCGATACGAATTCATTGTGCTATAAATTTTTAATGCATAAGTCGGGAGTGTTAAGAACTCTGAATTTTTTAGAACCCCTGCTTGTTATATCTTGAAGGATCGGTCCTGCCAATTCGAGTTTCCAACTCTCGTCTCGACGATCTTTGCTTGCCCATCGCTATTGTCCGTAAGTACCTGCATACTCATGAGTCACGTCTGGCGCACGTGCTGAGTGACTGACGGGTGAGAAGTTGATAGCTTGATTAACTATCAACATTTCCAAAAAGTATTTTAGAACTAAGGAAAGGAAGAAGCACGGTTGAATCATTGACAATTAAGTTATAGTTTGAAATTATAAATCATTGTTTTATATAAATGTTACACACTTCATAAGCAAATTCGAGTATTGTTCGAAAACTTCGTTCGGAATTAGTTTTGCGCACCAACGTACAATGATATGATTGGAGCGTGCGTCTCAAATTTACATACGGTGTGGGGGAAGCCCCGCGAAGTGATACCCTCTATCGACACAAGCTGTAATTCGAAGCTTGCCTTCGACGTGCTAATATCGAGGACCAATCCAAAGAAGAAGCATTCCAAGAAGCCGAGGCAACCATGGCTTCCAATCCAGGAGGAAATAATTCGCCATTGGAATTCACAGGATGGTAAACTAGAAAAGATAGACGAGGATGCCTGGACAATCCACTCGTCAGTGAAACGCAGGAGACAATTAAGATCAGGTTCGAATAAATCTTTTTCGTCCAGTTCACCTAGCAGCGTCAAGACAACTGCCGACCCGCCAAACGAGAATATTAAAACGAACCCTATCGCAGCAAACCCAAAATCGACGGCTTAAGAAGGAAAAAAACCTCCAATCAGAGTAATCGTTGACGAAGCCAACCACCTCTATACAGTCCTCCACAAAATCCTTTTATTTGCTGAATACAAACCCATCGCCTATAGCATCGGCTCCGATGTTTATTCTGTTCGCATGTCCTACATTGAAGACCACCAAGCCGTCATAACTAGCTTGGAACATAAAGGTTTTCAACATTATCTCTGTGAAAATGTCGAGGCACCCCTTACTTGATGTTATTCGGAACATCCTCATTTCTCAGCCCGAAGACTCAGTTCACGATGGACTCAAGGAAGAAGGGTTCACCATTACCACTCTTAGCCGCATGCGTAACAGACAAAGTAAAAAAGCCATGCCCATTATTTTAATTATGGTCTCCAATATACCACAAGCAAAGGACCTCCTTCAGCTCCAGTCTCTGGTATTTTTGAAAATTGAAGTTGAGCCCTATGTCAAACCAAAAGAAACCTTTCAGTGTTCTAACTGCAGAGAAAAATCACATTTCTGACATGCTTCACGCTACTTCACGCTACGTGAAATGTGGGGGCACACACACTAGTTCTTCGCCCTCACAGAATAAATCACCGTACCGCACTAAAGCAGCCTCAAAACGCGTGATTGAGACCCAAAATAAACTGAAAGCTAAAAAACAGAATAAAAATCAAGCTGAAAATACAACCAACGACACTCATCGCATTGCAGAGAATAACTTTCTTCCATAATTGCTGCTGTTCCAAATCCACCTCCTCAAGACATGAAAGTTGACCTAGTTGTCCTAATAAAAAGAGCCAAGATATCAAGAACTAAAGCAATGGGGGAAAATATAAGTACGAATGAAGCTATTAAGCAAACAGCCGAGATTATAACAAGTATAGTATCAATTGGTCTTCAAAATGGCAGACCTCAATAATAAAAGTTTTAAAATCTTTTTTTTAAAACGCTTAGGGAATACTTAAGAGAAGCCACGAATTAGCCACCTAATTCTATAAAAACGACATAACAATTTGTCTGCTCAGTGAATCTCTACTCCGCGAAGCCCCATAAGTTGAACTACGCGCTTATAAAATATATAGAAACAACACTAATAGGGGAACAGCAATTTTAATTCTGGAAAATATAAAACACCACGAATTAATTTTTCTCAAAGTTGAGTCCCTCGAAGCCACTGCTATTAAAATGAAAATACACTTGAATCCATATGCAATCGACTCTCTCTACCAGACCCCCTCCCGCTATTTCATTAAAAATGACTACGGAAAAATTTTCAATCTCGCACCCTCGGTTAATTGCTGCAGGTGACTTTTAACGCCAAACATCTAGCTTGGAATAGGAGAATGACGAACAGAATTGGAATACAACTTTTCGAGTTCATAATTGATAAGAAGCTGTATGTCTCTGCATCAGATTCGCATTCCTTTTTTCCCCATAGTACTAAGAATAAATCGGACCTCATCGACTTTGCAATAATCAAAAATAGCTACTTCAACCGCGATACTATGACCATAAATGAACTAGACACGGATCGTCGACCAATTCTTCTTAGCCTCTAAACTAACTGTGAAAAATCTCCGGACGTACCTCGCTACAACTTTGCAAAAACAAATTGTCCGACTGTCATCACCACCTGAGATTCTCAATTAAATTTCGAACCCACACTTCTAAACACTACCCACATAGATAAAGCCATTACTGACTTCACATATAGCATGAACACCGCTATTCATACTGCAGTCCTTCAGACCACGTTCAATAATTACGATCCACCCCTCAGCCCTGAGATAAAGGACCTCATAAAAACTCGTGATGAACTTTGCCAAACGCATCGGAGAATTAAAATCTGTATCCTCAAAAGTACGATAAATTATCTTCGAAGAACAGTCGCGGTTAAAACTGAAGAACACAGATGCAGTAATTAGAGCACCCTAGTCGGCAAACTAGAGATCAGAGATAACTCCATCTGTCTCATGACGGAAGCCCCTTACTAAACCGCAAACTAATATTCTCCCCCTCAAAAACCCCGATCAAACCTTTGCACTTTCCCTCAGTCATGAAGCAAATATCGGAGCAGAAAACTACGAAAGTAATTTGTCACCACTCTCTTACTTATCTAACATGAAATAATCTCTCAGATTTTGTGGTTTTTTCCCGCTCGCGGGCTTTTTTCCACACAAATA
This sequence comes from Melikaiella ostensackeni, assembly GCA_032362435.1. Classification (NCBI taxonomy): domain Eukaryota; kingdom Metazoa; phylum Arthropoda; class Insecta; order Hymenoptera; family Cynipidae; genus Melikaiella; species Melikaiella ostensackeni. The sequence goes on from JAUMHM010083322.1 coordinate 9,116, forward strand.
AACATCACCCTAACTTTCTGCCATGTAAAATTTCTCTCAGATTGTGCATTTATACCGAAAGGGCAAAACACAACGACTTCTTCCAATCCGACCATTTTCCGAGAAGAATACTAATGATGGGCGCGCGACTGACGCGGCTTTGCCGCGCTACCCGTCCACTCGCGTGCGTTGGATCTCATAATAGGGAGCGATGGTTGGGGCTTCCCTCATCCTCACCCCTTTTCTTCACCAGATGAAGTCGATCTTCGACCACTCTGAAGGAAGAAGACACGACCAACTGAGACCCCAGCCATCACTAGCGATACCTAGTGAGATCCTTCAACCTGCCTGCCTGCTGGCCTGCCTGATAGCCTATCTGCTAGCGTGCCTGCTGCACGTCTTCGACTCTTTAGCGCAGAGAAAGTCGCTAAATAGAGAATTTAAACGGATTTTGGGCGGTCATTTCTCACCCCCGACATCCTACATAAAAACAGTTCTTCTTAGAAGTAATTTCTCAGTCCTTTTTAGGACTACGGATAAACGAAGGTCTTTCTTTCCTTGCCAGAGGGAAAAAAATTCATTAGCCTTCACCTCAACCGTTCGGATAATATTTCTCCAGGCCCCTCATGCGTCCTTTTTGGAAAGTTTACAGAGCTTTGTTTTGAGTTCGACAAGTGAATGAATAAATCTCGAGGCGATCATTGAATGATACTCTTGAACTATGCATCAATGACCTTCAAATCTTGACAGAGGTAAGCACGTCGTAAATTCTTGGAGAAAGGACAACGACTCCAGAAGGTCACGGCAACATCCTCTTCTCGTCACCGGGAGGTGACGAACGCAGTCACCCGTCGCCAGGAGGTAACGGCGACCATCACCAACCGTCACTAGGAGGTGATGACGAACACCGCCAACCGTCACGAGGAGGTGGCAATGACTACAGCCAACCCTCGTCACCAGGAAGTAACGACTGCCGCCTACCTTCGTACCAGGAAGTGACGACTGCCGCCTACCTTCGTACCAGGAAGTGACGACTGCCGCCTACGCTCGTACCAGGAAGTGACGACTACAACCGATTCTCGTCGCCAGGAGGTGACGAGTGCCGGCATCCATTCTGCTGACACCCAGTCTGCTGGCATCCAGCCTGCCAGCATCTTTTCTAGCCTGGATCCATTCTGCCGGCATCCATTCTGCCGGCATCCATTCTGCCGGCATCTATTCTGCCGCCATCCATTCTGTCAGGATACATTCTGGCAGCAACCATTTTGCCGGCATCTTTTCTACCGGCATCCTTTTGACTTGCATTCCATTCTTGTGATCTCAGTCCCCTTTGCAAGATGATCTAAGCCTGTGGTTCGTCCACCTCACTCCCGAGATCCTAGAAACATCCCTCCATTTGAATCTTTTCTTCTTGCTGGTACCTAACTTATTCGCCAATACTCAACATCTCCTGTGGTACCCAGCATCCTTACTGGTACCCAGACTCTCCACTGGTAACCAGCATCCTCACTGGTACCCCGCATCTTCACCGGTATCCGGCTGATACCCAGCTTCTTAGCCTATGCCAAGTAACTCGGCCGGTACCCAGATTAGTCGCCGGCGTCCAGTATGTTTTGAGGGTACCCAACATATCAACATATTCTGGTGATACCTAGTATCACCTGCTGGCACCGCCTGCCGACCACCTCATTTCCTCTCCACACACTCATCCCGCCTACCCCTTGAATTACATCCCCTGCTTCCTCCCGAACCCCTCCAAGAATGCCATACATCAATTGGCTGCCTAACGTTGAGGCTCGAATCTCAACGATAGGGTATCGTTACTTCAACCCCGAGAGCGTCTCATGCTCTGAGTTGAGACTTCAGCCACCTCCGAGATTGGACAACAAAATCCGGTGGCCCCAACAACAACCTCAACCAACACCTGCATTCACCTCCTCCGTTTGGAGCACCACTTACTTCAATGAGGATGTCTCACAACCCTGCTCAAGCAAACAAGGCTGTCCCGCATCCTCTCCAGACGTGAAAGGATGTCCTACACCTCTTCAGAAGGACAGGGATGTCCTCCTACCACTCCAAATGGACAAGGCTATCCCACACCCTTTCTAGCCAGACAAGAGTGTCCCAAACCTTTTCAGATGGGCGAACTGCTCCAAAATTTCTCAGAGAGACAAAGATACTCCAAGCCTTCTTTAGACCCTCAAGGATGTCCCAGACCTTCTGTAGATGGACAAGGGTGCCCCAAACTCTCTCGGCCAACATCCACTCTCTTCTGCCGGCAACCTATCTCTTCTGTCGGTATCCAACCATCTCTGCTGACATCCAACAACTTTGCCGTGATTTTTTCGCCTATGTCGGCATCCAGCAACTCTGCTGACATCCAACAACTCTGCCGGCATCCAACAACTCTGATGTTATTTAACAACTCTGTCGGCATCTGACAACTCTGCCGGCATCTAACCGCATCTGCGTGGATTACGAATATATTCAATAGCAAACCGTGATCGGCAGAAAGCCATCTCCCAATCGAGGATCAGTCTGTGTCGGGAAACAGCCGCGCGCATCAACACTCGCCCGAGATGTCGGATCACAGCCTACTACAGCCATCCGTATCGGTGAACAATCACACGCAATGACGCTTGCCCGAGTTCATCAGGTTCCAGGACGTGTCCGCGGCCTGAGACACAACCTTTCTTTAGGGTCGTCACTTCAATACTACCAGCCAACTATATCGATGAAAAACCGTACCCATTAAGGCTCGCCCGAGCACATCAGGTTCTAATCCGGAACAGTTATGCACCAGACCACTCGAGTCTATCACGTTCGCAGACAGACACAACGTGTCATCAGTATCGGTGAATAACCGTGCGCCCCGACGCTCGCCCGAGCGGATCAGGTTCCAATCCAGGACATCCAATCATCAGGCCCGTCAGATGTAACGCGTCCGCAGACCGAGATACAACCAGTCAACCATATTGGTGGAAAGCTGTACACACCAAAGCTTGTCCAGGCATCTTAGGTCTCAGTCAAGGACATACACGCGCCTTGCCTGTCGGGCCTATCGCTTCCAGCCACTGCCGCACGACCTACAACCAGCGTCACCGCGCGAGCGCACTCATCGAGCAGAGGACCAGAAAAAGTCCACACAGATTCCTCGAGAGAGGATCTTGAGCATCTAGATAACGCAAGAGGATGCAACAAGTTTCGCCGGAGACGTCCTACGACTTATCGAAATGCACGGCCATAATTAATAAGATAAATGACAATCACAAGTCGCTAGCCAAGTAAGGCCCTATCCGGAGGATGAGTGAATTGATGTACATCATCAATGCATAAGTAGTAATATCTTGCAAGCATCGGTCCTGCTAATTCGAGTTTCCAACTCTGGCCTCGACGATTCCTACTTGCCCATCGCTGTTGCCCGTAAGTACCTGTATACCGATAAGTCAAGGCTGGCGCACGTGTCAAGTGACTGACGGGTACCTATGGAAAATTCCGAGAGCCAAGCGTGCCTCCTGTGATGCTCAACAATTATGTTATACACTCAACTCGCAATTTAGTTTGAATCTCAAGCATTGCCTGTTATGACCATGAGGCTCTTCTAAGAATTTCTATGATGTAATCAGTAAGGGGGAACTGCGTAATTCCACTGAGCTCACGTGCCTCTCTCTCTCTCTCTCTCTCGGTCCTTCGGACTTCTCTCAAGGAAATAGACACGACCAACTCAGCCATCACCAGCGATACCTAGCGAGATCCTTCTACCTGCCTGTCTGCTAGTCTGCCTACTGACCTACCTGCTGGTCTACCATCTAGCCTGCCTGCTGAGTATCTTCAGCTCTTAAGCCCAGGTAGAGTCAAGAAATGAAGAATTTAAACGGATTTTAGGCAGTCATTACTCACCCACGACATCTTACATAAAAACAGTTGTTCTTAGAACTGAATCCTCAGTCCATTCTAGGACTAAGGATGAACGAAGGTCTTTCTTTCCTTACCAAAGGAAAGAAAAAGTCATTAAGGTTCATCTCAACTGTTAGGTTATTTTTTCTCCAGGCCCCTCGGCTGTCCTTTTTGAAAAGTTAACAGAACTTTTTTGCGAGTTCCACGAGTTAATAATTTGATCTCGAGGCGTTCCATCAAGCAGTCCCAGTCCTTTTGAATTATCCATTAACGGCCTTCAACCCTCGTCAGAGGCCCGTCGTAAACTTTTAGAGAAACTTCAGCGGATCCAGGAGGTTATGGCAACAACCACCCCTCATCACCAGTAGGTGATGACTGCAGCCATTCGTCACTAGGAGGTGACGAAGATAATCGACAAACGTCACCATGA
>JAUMHM010083325.1:0-13418 GCA_032362435.1 Melikaiella ostensackeni
TATGAATTAAAGTATTGATCGTTCAAGTACTTCAAAATTATGTTTAAAATAACTAGTTGAAATTTGGTAATGTTCGGTTGAGCCATTCTGGAGATATCATGCGCACCGACTGCAAAAACGTTGTTTCGAGAAAAACGCATTCAAAGTTCAAAGCAAACAACTCGACGTGTGCACAGCTTAGCGTTTGAAGTTAAACTGGATAAAGCGACAGACCGCTCGGGGCACCTTCGGTTAAAGTCGTTTATCTTCGTGAGTTACGCTTCGGTCCCGATAAAATTTTAACACAACATTTTTTAAATGTTGTACTATCAGAAAATGCAATTTAAAAAATCGATTTTTCGAAAATCCTGACTGGCCCTAACCCCTTAAAGACTTTACGGCTCATGCAAGATCCTTATCCGACTTGTTAAGGAAGGATAATGAATGGTTTGGTGAAAAGAACAAAAAGTAGTCTCAAATATTTACGCCAGATCCTCTGCAAATACCACATTTTACAATATCCAGACTTTTCTGAGTCTTTTACCCTGACATCAGATGCATCTGGCTATGCTATAGGTGCCGTTCTGAGTCAAGAAAAGAATGAGCATGACATTCCTGTTGCCTTCTTATCACGGTTATTGACGGCCCTGAAAGAAACTACTTCACTGCAGAAAAAGAATGCTTGGTCGTTCTCCACGGAATCCTTTATTCCTGACCCGACCCTACCTGTATTCAAAGCGATCACAACTCCTAACGTTGGATAGACTCCATCAAGGACCCTTATCAAAGATTAGTGCGGTGGAGATTCAAACTTTGAGATTATGAATATACGTTCAAACACAAGCCTGGAAAACTGAACAGCAACGCTCACGCGTTGTCTAGAATTCCAATTACTGGAAGCGAATCTGATAGTACAGAATCTAGTGATTCTGATAAGTCAGAAGAAGAGAAGGGAACCACATTCCAGACCATTAACATGACAAGCAACAGCACAGCAGGAAGAGGACTCTAACAAGAAAGAATCAGAAACTTTTTCCAAGGGTCAGTCAAAAACTACGAAAAATCCGTTCAGAAAAAGGGTCGCGTTGAAACCCTCAAAAATAAACAAAACTCCGCTAACAGGGAAAACCACATTCACTACAACAAATCCAAAATTGAGACCCAAACCTTTACCTGCAATTGGCACCAGATCTAATCTCAAACCCACTATCACCCATACTATGCCACGCTCTAAGATAATGCAATAAGGAGCCCCTATTAAACAGACAGCAAGATCTCCAGTACCGACAACTCAAAGAAGTATCTCTGATGGTCCCTCAGTCTCAAAATTAGAAGAAAGTACTATAAGTAAAAGATTATTATGTCACAAAGGCTTGGAAGGACTTATCGGAAAAATACCAACTAAAAGCCCGTATGTTGAGGAATCCTCTGTAAACACCTCATCCTCAGAAGAGGACAATTCAAATAAGGCAAATGCTGGAAGAGGAATTTGACGAAGCAAAATCCGTTGAAGATTTTGAGTGGGACAAGTTATTTGAGGACCCAAATAGTGTCCTCATTGAAGTTACTCCACCTATCGGTGTAAGTAACGATGATTTAGCTAGCGAAACATTCATTAACAACTGGGACTAGGTCCTACATTGTCAACAAGCTCTTCCTCAGAACGCAAGAAAACTCTAAAGGGTGAAGGTGATGAAATCAATGAAGAAGACATTTCAATTGTCTCACCTCAAAGGCCGCGGAGATCTGTTTCAACTACCCCAACAATTGCTTATCGACTAGTGGCTCGTTCGACACCACTTCTGTATAAATCTAGACTTTCAGGTGATACAGAAGGTCAACTTTTTGGACAAGGAACAACCTCGAACTTTAATTTTTATAAAACTCCCCGAAGGATACCAAATGAGGAACCCGAAACACTCTTTGACATTCTAAATAAAGGAAATTTCACTAAAAATGCCATTGCTCTTCCTCCTTTTTCCATTCCTGCGCATGAAGATTTCGAACACATCTAGAAGATTTTACCAAAAAGGAAAGTGAGATAAAACAGCCAAAATTGCCGCCTTCTCTCGAACTGAAAAGCTTTAGAGGAAATTGAACGTATTCGAAAGGTAACTACGTACATTTCTTCTCTGCAAGTTGTGACTTTACCACTTTTATAGCACGATTGCTTGTAGACATAGGGGCTATCGACTCCCAGGAATTCAAAAAAAAAGAAACCCTAAAAGGAACAAATATTGGTTACACCCAGAGGCAAATATAAGATCTACTCAGGTGTCATCAAGGATCGACATTTCGATAAACTTTTAATCGAATACTTAAGAAAAGGCCTTCAGAATCTACGATTAACACTCGAGGAAGAAAACATTAAGGAACTCCGAATGTCCAAACATGGAGATTACACAGATATCTTGCCCCTTGGAACCCTAGTTGACGAACTATAAAAAATATTCAAGGGCAGTGTAATTTCAGTAGTTTCATCGTATGTGAAGGTACAAATTCCCACTTAAAAACACGACAAGAACTCATTTCAGAAGCCCACAAAAGCCTTATTGGAGGTCAAAAAGGAATGACTAAAACCTACTGACGCATTAAGGAAGAATTTAGTTGGCACGGTATGAAAGATAAAGTTCAAAAATGTATACGTGGTTGCTTGAGTTGCCAAGAACGAAAGTTTGTTCGTGCAAAAACACGAAAACCTATGATAATAACGGATATCCTCCTCGAATCCTCTGAAAAAGTTTCGTAAGACACAGTCGGCCCATTACCAACAAGCCCGAATGGAAATAAATACATTCTAACTATTCAAGATGATATGACGAAATATTGCATAGCTGTGTCTGCCCCGAATATTCGGGCAACCGCAGTAGCCAATAAAGTTGCTAGACACCTTATCACTCAATATTGATTACCCGAGGTAATCTTAACTGACCGAGGAGGTTTTTTCATAAGTAAATTGATACGAAAATTATCAAAGCTATTCTAAATACATTAGGTAACGACATTAGGCTATCGATCTCATACAAACGGCACTTTGGAACGAAGTCATATCATGTTAACCAAATTTATAAAACACTACGCTCACAGTTGTGACGATTGGGATCAATTAGTGCCCTTCGCTATGTTTGCCTACAATACTTCCGTTCATGAATCTACAAATTTACCCCTTATGAATCAGTATTCGAGAAAATAGCGCGTACACCAAGTTCTTTTCTCTGTGAAGAAGAATTGGTAACCTACGGAGGTTACTTCCGTGAACTGATTATCAGACATTCCGAACTAAAGCAATTGGATACCAAAAATCTTATTAAATGAAAATTCAGATCAAAGTAATGTCATGATAAAAAGACCAAGGAATTCGATGGAAAGGTAGGACTCATGGCATATGTTCTCGCGAACCACGGAAAAATAAATTTGACAGTCAATATCACGGCCCTTACAGGATCGTAGACATCTTGGAGAAACATAATGTCATCCTAGAAACGAAAGATGGTATCCGATTTCTAAAACACGCAGACAAGCTCAAGGTGGCATATGAATAAATCAATTGCCAATAAAGTAAATAATTTCTGAAATAAAACGAGATAATTTGAAGTTTGTTTTAAAACAAGTATTTCTATTTTTACTTACCATATGTCCATGAATTAACAGCTTTTCTTTTCGTGTGATTATGTAGAAATGATCATTCTCGGGGACTTGTGTCTGGTTATACTGGTGTTAATGGGAAATTTTCAACGATGTCTTTTGATAACTAATCAACCAGGCTATACAATTACTCCATTTGCAGTCAATACTACGATAACGATATTTTTGGACGCAAACAAACTTGTTGCCGATGCACCGAAAATACCACTTGATCAACTGGATTTCCGATATAAGAAATGCAGAGACTTCGCCGGAGCTTTCTGCGATGGCATCATGAGACTAAGCTATTTGAAAGGAAGACTGAATGCTGCTCAAGATAAACAATATCAATTAAAATCAATACTTGGGGAAATCCAATTAGAAAAAAATTAGGAAGATGTACCCCTCAAATGATGGAGAATATTACAAGAACGAGATTAATCAACTTTATACCGAACAACGTAATCTCAACATTTTAATGACCCAGTAAACGCATTAAGTTCAAGCAAAATTGCAAACATTACAGCAAGAAGCTCAAAATTATACTAGGCTTCTGGAAAAAGCAAATGACATAATTGACGTAACACTAACTAAAAAAGATGATCTCACTAAATGGTAGGTCTTAAATTACACTAATGCCGTAACGCGTTGTGTCCACACTCTGAAAACATAAATTGATCACTACATTGACTCTTGCACAAAATGTATCGATGCAGTCTATCTAGCTTGGGAAAAGAAATTTCCTCCATTCTCATTCTAAAATAATCAATCAGAAGCTATTATTAAAGAATTTAGGGAAAAGACTAACCAATATGAATTCCCAATCCCAAATCACAATCAGAGAGAAGCGGAACTTGTAGAAATAGCCAAGTCAGATGTTGGGTACCATAAGGGACGGTTTCTTTACTGACATCCCTCTGCTAGAGAGATCCGAATATCATTTTTATAAGATGTATCCGTTACTAATACCGCAAATTATAATGGTGAATTCCACAGGATCAGAGTATATAATACCACGTGCCCCTTACATAGCCAATAATAAAATAGAGCTATCAAAATTCACTTGAAGAGAAAAAACTATGAGGAAAATGTATTCGAGTTGCAACGGTGCAAGAATGAAGTAATAAACAGTAAGCGAACGCGACTCTCAGACTCACCGAGTAATCTAATTTTTCACGCTCTCTAAAGTTTCAATTCTACTCAAACATTTTCTGCTCGATGGCAGTCCATCCATCAATCAGACTCATGATGACCTCTTCTAGGAAAATGAGTTTTCCCCTTACGGAGTCATTAGATGTAAGCTTTGTAGTCTGGACTCCGCCTAATCTATGGGGAGGTAAGCGAATTTCGAGTTCATTACTTGATTGCCGCACTCATCTTATTTTTATGAATGAGCATTAATTAAAAACTGCTTTTTCTCCGAACTGCTCATCCTCATAATCAGTCGATTTCTGTTCGGATCTTCTCTTTAAAATTACCTATCTCAACTTCACTTTCAATTGTTCTTCATCGGCTAACTTACAGCTATCGACGTGATACCTTCCACGACTACAGGGACTTTAGAAGGCGAGTCCATTCTCCAGGGCAGTCCATCCTCCGCTAGATTCTTAGTAAACAGTATAATAGGATTATTCACTTTGGGACCCGTCCTCACACCGGAGTACGAAACACCAAAACGCTGGAACACTGAATCACTAACCACTCCTGATGAAGCGAGAGAACCCCCAAGTACATTACCTGTCGAATCATTTTATTTTGGATCCAAATTTATTTCCACTTTTGGCAATATCATAGCAAACTGATCAAATTATTGCTGGTTAGAATTCATCGTAACTTGAGGCATTAACATTTTTTTTGATAAAGGATCATGCATCAACAATGGCCTAACACTTATCTCTGTTAAAGACGAAAAATCATTTTTCGAAGAAAATTGGGGGACAACGTCCGAAGAAGACCACGAAACAGTCCCTTGACCGATTAGCATGCTGTCGGAAGCAAAGTTAACTTCTAACCCATCAAGCGGGTCATCACCTAATGATACCGAAAATGCCTGATATACATCTTTCGAAAGTAGGGAAGAAGAAGAAGGTTGCATCGCCTCAAAGTCCGTGAATATAATTTTATTTTTCATCTGCCAGGACAAGGAGAGGTTATCTCCAAATGAGCTCAGGATATACAGTTGTGGAAAACCATATATCGTGTGGGAATGTAAACAAAATTCACACGCCCAATCGTCCAGTATCATCTATCGAAGAAGGATTGAAGTTTATACAACCTGATATGCCTCAGCTATCAATGTCTACAAAGTAAAAATGATCGAGAAATATACACTGTAAAAAATTTCGGGAATTTTCCCTACGATTTGGTAAGGAAAATTCCACATTTTGGTGGGAAAAATGACTTGCCCCAAGAAAATATGGAATTTTCCCAACACTTCTGAAAATTTTCACAAAAATTAGAAAATATTCCCCAAAAGTTATGAAATTCGTGAAACCCAATAAAATAGGGAACGTTTCCCAAGAAAATAGGTAATTTTCCCCAAACTGCAGAAAATTTTTACAAAAATTAGAGAATATTCCCCAAAAGTTATGAAGTTCGTGAAACCCAATAAATTATGTTCTATTATCTTTCATTTTACATCATGTCTATTAGAGTGGTCCAAAAAAAAAAAATTTTTTTTTCTCAAGTGCTATTGTCTCAAAACCTTCTTTTAGGTATAAAAAAAATTCCCTCCAAAGCGCAGCTTGATATCTCAATTCTCCACTAAGCTCAATGAATTTTTATTTTCCCATTTAAATAACACGTAAAAAAAATTTTTTTACGTTTTTATCCGGTAAAACTACGAAAAAATATTTTTCTGAATTTTCCATCAATTATTCTTGTAGGAAATTTAATTTTCTACAAAAAAGTCCTGAAGTAGTTTTTTCGTAATCCTAACGGGTAAAAAGTTATTAAGCCTCAAATACTTGCTACTAAGTAAATTTGAAGGAAGATAGTTTCAAAGGAACTTTTTGAAGATATTGAGGGAATTTTTTTTATACCTAAAAAAAAGGTTTTGAGATGATAGCAAAAAAATTATTTTTTTTTTACCGCTCTAATGTCTATACGTATTCGTTTAATATGTCTAGACACGACTATTTTCAAGATTCTATCAAAATAGAATAATTTCTGGCGTCTTATTGTAAATCAAAGTCTGCTAAATGCAATTAGTGAAACTTTTACAATAAGTACGACAAACAAATACATTATTAATTTATATGTGTCGTAGGCAGTTGACAGATTCCGGTAGTCTGCAGACTGCCTAGGGAGTCGACCGACTGTCGGCAAATGGAAGAATGCACCATCGAAATCACGTATCTTCCATCAGCCTGGTTTCATTCGGGCAGTCGGCAGACTGCCGGCAAATGGAAGAATACATCATCGAAATCACGTGCCTTTCATCTGCCTGCAATTGAAAGAACGATCACTTCGAAGTAATAGAATAGGAACAAAAATTAAAATGAACAAAATATATTTTGAATCTTGCAAAAGTACTTGAATGTATTACTTAATTTATGTCTTACATGAATGCAATAATTTTTACATTCTCGTCACATGTTCAAAAAAAGTATTCAATTAATCATGATTATTTGTTGAAACAAGTGAGTGATTTGTGGCAGCGAGTTACATTTGATTTTTAATTTGAAGCATGAACAGCGACTTGTGCAACACTGTTTTTGAGTAGCCTTGCAATTACATTTTTTATATCCCTGCCCACCAATGATTGACTGACGTGCTGCTGCTTCACGTAAAGTCAACAAAGTTTTTTTTTGAACATCGGCAATAGCCACAGTATGCAAAGTTTTCAAAATATTAGCTGGCAGTGAGAGATTCGCTACACCACAATGTATAGGCCCCAGTACAGCTTCGTACGGTGTGCGATTTATGACGCGCTGTTTGGACGTATTTTTCTGCCACTGTAAACATAGCTCGTTTCATATACGTTATATGGACTTCAGAATATTATTGATCGCGAATTTAATAAATAAATACCTGGTCCTTCGTAGCAACCTTGAGACCAATTCTAACTTTTCCTATCAATCATCCAAGCACGCAACATATTTTCAACGTCGGCGTTTGCTCTTTCGATACTACCTTGCGATTGTGGATGCCTAGGTCTGTCATGCACTATCTTACAATGTGGCTATAATGCTATCAGTTCCTTAATAATTTTTGCAACAAAATCTCCAACGTTATCGCTTTGTAGTATACTCGGAGCGCCAAAAGTGAAAAAAAATTTCGACAACTCATTCGCTACATTTGCTGCGTGCTTTGATTTCAATGGTCTCAAATGCAAGAATTTCGTGACATGATCCTGATAATTCAATAGCCAATTGTACTCGCCATCTGGACATGACTGAAAATCTATTAAATCCACTTGGTCTCATGCGTTAAACCCATGAGAAACAATAGGATTTACAACACCTTTTCTTATTTCACTTTTTTTCAAGTCACACTTTTGACAACAGCGCAAAAACTCTTCACATGCTTTTCTCGCGATCTTCCATCGCTTCTTGATATAATATAACATTCTGTCACGTCCACCATGTCCAGTTTGCAGATGTGCTGCTGATAATTTGTCGTGATAATCTTTAAAAGGCACCACGAAGATAATTTTGTCGCTTCCATTCTTTCTTTTCACGATTACATGACACACACTTTCGCTTACTTCATACAGCTCATAATTCTTTTTAAAGGTATGATAGGCCTTGCTTGTTTTTGATTCTGTTTTTCCTTGGATAATAGCAGTCTTCACTTTCTCACACTGCTTTTTATCCCACATACTTTGACTACTACCCTTACTCCTCCAGTAAAGCTCTCTCATTTTTTGATCGAATACGTCTCTATTAACAGAATCACTCTCCATTTTCAAACTGATTGACAGTAACAAGCGACAAGTGTTATTCCAATTATGGCAGTGTAGCAACTGAGCTAGCTTGCTACGAAATCTAGATATCTATTTATTTCCATTCGCGATCAATAATATTTTGAAATGTAACGTATAAGAAACCAGCTATGTTTACAGTAGCAGAAAAATACGTCTAAACTCTCGCTGCCTTTATGTAAATACTACTGTGTTGTAAATACACTTTACCGGCAGTCGGTCGACTGCCTGAACGTAAGCAGGCAGATGAAAGACACGTGATTTCGATGGTGTATTCTTCCATTTACCAGCAATCGGCCGACTTCCTGAATGAAAGCAGGTTGATGAAAGATACGTGATTTCGATGGTGCATTCTTCCATTTACCGGCAGTCGGTCGACTCCCTAGGCAGTCTGCAGACTACCGGAATTTGTCAACTGCCTACGACATATGTAATGTTACCTAAAAAAAACCAAAACGGCTGTTAAAAAAGAGGTTAATTTTATTTTCCCAAAAAATGTGCAATTGCGGCATGGACCCGTTCAAAAAATATGTAACGCCGCAATTTTCAGAAAATTTAAAACTTGTCATTATGTTTTGCTCTACATTTCCTTAATTCAATGTCACGAAATATGACAGTGACAGCGGTACAAACTGCTGTATTTGCGTATTTGTTTATAAGTTCGTTTATAACAATCTTAAGATCGATCATTGCCTCCTAATTAATTAATATCAGGGAATTTCTCCAAAATAAACTTTTCAAATTTATAGCTCTTTTTTTAATTCTTAATTCTAAATTAAACAAGAAAAATGATCGAAAAATCACTTAGCTAAAAGTTCACAATTCGCAAAGATTTCAAAATTTCTATGATTTTTCAAAGATTTTAAGGATTTCAAAAAGGTTTCAAAGATTGTTTTGACTAATTCTTAGATCGAATTGATATAATAATTAAAAGATTCCAACCACATCAAAAAGATTTCAGAAAGACTTTAAAGATTCTAAAATGTTTCAAAGATTGCAAGAGATTTCAGAAGATTTCCAAGATTTCTAAAGATTTAAACGGTTTCAGAAAGATTGTACAAACCATTTTACAAGGATTTCAAAAGATTCCAAAGCTTTTATTTCAAGAGATTTCGCAAAGATTCACAAAAATTTCAATGATGTCATAAAGATTTCAAAAGATTTTAAAAAATTTGAAAACATTTCAGAAGATTTCCAAGATTACGCGAAGATTTCAAAAGATTTCGAAGATTTCAAAACATTGTAAATTATAGCAAACAAGATAAGTCGGAAAGAACTTTAGACCAAAATCTTCCCTTCTTAAATAAAGTGTCTTGGCTAGCTTTCCTATACTTCAAAATGAGTCCGCTGTTTATACGTGCTCCTTGGGTATTTCTGATAAAACCAGATAACCAATGCAATCTTGATGATGCCCAAGCGCTCATCAGGTATTCCCGAACATTATTAGGGTCACTTGGTTCAAATCGGTCAAAAGGTGCAGACAGCAGCAGAATTGTAATAGCATTGTGTCATTTGCGTGATTGTCAAGTGTCGTTTTGACTACGTTGAAAAGAAGTATTATTTAAGTGATTTAATAACAATAAATAAACTATAACTACCAGCATCAAAACTTGGAAGGAGTACAACTACTAGCATCGAAACTTGGAAAGGCTAGAACTACTAGCATCAAAACAGTCAGAACTTGAAAGGATCAGACGGTAAGTTATTTATATTTAAAAATTTCAAAGTATTGAAGTACACCACTATGGCTAGTTATACAGAATTTTCTGTTATACCATCCATGAACGAGCTGAAAATGTGTTATTCTTACAGAAAATTCTTCCATGCAATTTAGTCGCTAAGAGTCATGAAGTGTTGAGTCCCCCGTTATACCTGTACCTAATCCTCAGTTTGAAACTCTCGACTCCTGCAGATTTTTACAAGGACAGTCAAAAATCTCCTTCACCTGCTTGCTACTTGCTAATACCGGGTGGGGCGAATAAAATTGAATTTAAGATGCAGAAAAATGTTTTATCTTATTGTGATATTATATGTTTATTGACAAAAAAAAAAGTTAACGTCTCAAAAGCACGCATTTTCACGCTCGTTCAAAAATAGATACTATATTGATTCAAATGAATATATTATCAAATTCATAGCACCACTGTTCAGCCGAAATAAATAATGATTGTTTTATTGAATATACATTTGAATCAACAGTATATGCTTTTGAACGAGTGCGAAAATGCGTACTTTTGATTATTCATCTTTTTGGTAGAACATTGATCTTCTTGGAAGCAAATTCATCTTCGTGATTTAAAATTAAACTGTTTGGTTAAGAATTGTACTTTATTAGTTGAAAACTAATCTTCCTTGATTGAAAATTACCTTTCTTGTCGAAAGTTCATATATTTTGGTTGAGGATTTAACTATTTTGTTGAAAATTCATCTTTGTTCATCGAATTAAACTGGTTGATCATTCGTTTTTTTGTTGTTGAAAAGTAATTTCTTAGGGAATTTTAAGTATTCTATTTTTTGTGAAAACTTTGTATTTTTTTAGCTAAACATTCAACTATTTGGTTAAAAATTCAACTATTCTATAGGAAGTTCAATTATTTTGTTGAGTTAAACTATTTTGTTAAAGTCATCATTTTTGGTCGAAAATTTAACTTTTTTGTTCAAAATTCGCCCTTTTGGATTGAAGATTCACCTTTTATGGCAGATAAGTCATCTTTCTTGGTTACAAATGAACTTTTTTTTAAATTCGTCTTTTGATGGAAAATTAATTTTCTTGGTTGAGAATTCATCTTTGTCGCGTTCTTAGCAAATATAAGCATTGCGGTTTCAGTGGTTGTACACTATTTTTTTAATGAAGCGAATTCAAGATTGCATACAATGAGAGGTCACAATATAAAGCAAAACTGTATATACGCAAATATCTGAAAGCATAATTAAAGAATGTTGTACGTTTGTGTGTACTGATCCAATTTGTGGGAAAAAACACTATAATTACCACAGATTTATTAAGCACTTAAAAGAGCGCATGAGAAGAGGCAAGAATGTTAAGTATCCTTTCTCAAGTTGTGATGAGAAATACTGTACTGTTAATTCGTTTACTAGTCATCTGAGTCATAAAAATTGTTCACGCACTGGTACATAGGACATAGAATTAACTGAGCATAGGGAACAACCAGAAAGTTGTTATCAGGAAGAGATTCTTGATATAACTGATAATAATGAACAACATGACAGTAGACAGCAAAATAAGATTCATGAAATTCACAGTCATTTAGATGAAGACAATTTAATTTAAGTCACTTTCGACTACGACTCGCTTTACGAAATGAACTTGGCTCAACTATTCTTTTCTTTAAGCTAGAGGCTGAATTTTTAGTTCCTGTATCCACAATCCAATTTCTCGTTGATGAATTAGGGAATGTTTACTCTTAGAATTTGCAAGTCCTCTGGAGTCGTCTAAAGGAGCAGTTGGTTATGACGAATGTTATACCTGGTGAGGTCGAAAAATTGTTAAAGAAGTATTTTTTAAAGATCCCTCATCTGCTTGCAACTCGAAATTAGGAACTAATTACAAAAGAAAAAAAATTTATAAAGATAATCTAACGTATGCAACACCAATATCTAAACCATTAGGGCTTGTGAAAGGAAAACCAGCACATTTCCATTATGTAGTAATCCTTGAAATACTGAAAGTTACGTTTAATGATAAATCACTTAATATAAATTTAAAGGTTGTCAGGAATGACATAGATGTGTTAAAAGATTTTCCCGATCAATTACGATTTAAATCCAATGGATTCTTTTTAGAGTTGCTAGAATCTCTTTCGATTATTCTCTATTAGGACAGTTTTGAAATAGTTTATTCTATTGGGGCAGAAAAAAAATTCTCCCATAAAAAAGTCCACGGAAGACTTGTCAAAGACTTGCAGAAACTAGAAACAGAAGGAACTCAAATTTCATCAAATAAATTTGTGAAGGGTTCTGTGGTTTTTAGAGCAAATAATAATTCAGGTGCCAATTCACTCGAAGGATATGTTTGAAATTTTAGTACTCCAAGCTATTTCTGTAGGTATTGTTTAATTACTTGACAAGAATTTTATCAATGCTTGCCATCGAGTAGTATAAACTTACAAACAATAGTAGAAGAAGAAGAAGAAGAAGAAGAAGAAGAAGAAGAAGAAGAAGCGGAGGAGAAGGAGAAGGAGGAGGAAGAAGGAGAAAATAACAAAGAAGAAGATGATGATGATAAAGACGAAGGAGTAGATGAAGAAGAAAACGATGGAGATGACGTTTATAAAATTGATACCGATGATGATGTGTGGCAATGCTTGATGAAAGTGACGGAAATCGTTGAAATTGTTTGTGCACCAGGGGTTTGCAAGTCGTACCTACCCTACCTGGAAGACATCATCAACTAGACCTTGGTTTGAGGAAAAGTTTATTTCCTTCAGTCAAATTGCGTCCAAAATACCATTATTTAACACACTATCCTGAAATTATGCTTGAGTTAGGTCCTCTAATGAAGTTGTTTATTTCACGATTCGAAAGCAAGCAAGCATACTTCAAAAGAATGATGGGAAATATAAAATGTTTTAAGAATGTGACCAATTCATTACCTGAGAAGCATGAGCTCCTTCAAAGTCTGCTACGTTCAGGAAGTGGATTAAGATGCGAATTACAGCTTGATGAAGAAGTCGAATTTTATGTACATCGTTATTCTGAGGAGCTCAAACGAGTAATTAAAATAGCTCATCGAAACGATAAACTCAGTAAATGCTCAAGTGCTACTTTAAGAGGCACGCACTACAAGAAAGGAGATGATGAAAGGAGGTGTTTCGGGTTTCAATCGTGTGCAAAACTACGAATCTTGCCGACGTTTCGTGAACATTGTAGT
>JAUMHM010083326.1:0-13418 GCA_032362435.1 Melikaiella ostensackeni
TTCCATTTTTGTAAAACTGACCGACACGCTCGCTTCCAAAGGCTATCAAAACAAAACTAATGAAGGGAATTGACTGACACTTTGACAGTAGGCTACTAAAAGAATGTACTGCACGATGGTAAAACTCTTTCGTAATAGCTCCATCGGGCGGTGAGGCTAAGTACTTGTTGAATGATGGAAATAATGGAAATAACTCAACCGGAATTTTTATTTAATAAAGTGTAAGTGACAGTTTCATTAAATTCTATTTAACATATACACTAAATACGGTGTGTGAATAGAACGAACAAATTTTACTAATTTATTTTTTCACATGTTACGAAGACGTTATATTGCTTAAAATAGAGAAAAAATTCTTTTTAATATAGATATGTAATATAAGGGATAGTGGTAAATTTGTACTGTGTGAATGCAAGTAGTTTTTAATATATGTATTTTTAATACATGTAATGTAATATAAGGGATACTGGTAAATTTGTAATGTGTAAATGAAAGTCAGTGGAAAATAAGGAAAATAATGAATTGTCATGGTTGATTGCAAATGTTCAACATTCACATGCTGTATGATACATGTACACATATGCGAACAACGATTTTCGAGCAACAAAATCTAAAAATTCGAAATTATATATACAGAATTTGTATCTATCTAAATATTATTATTCATTTTCTTTACAAATCGTTTTTCACATATATTTATATCACGTCTGAATGATGAACGTACCGAATAACAAAAAGGTTCTAGACGGGTGGTGGAAGGGTATTCGCTTTACGATCTGGTTACAAGTTCTAGACAGAGCCCGGCTAAAACAGCGTTACAGAATTATCAAGGCCCTCTCTATTTTGTCCGTTCAACGCCCGATCAGAAATCGGGAAAACTAGCCGGGGCCCTTTCAAATCCGTATCGCTATTTCTACATGGACTGTGGCTCACTGTTGAAGTGGGGCCCACTATAATTGATGCCGTTACCCTATAAAAGACTGAAAATTGGATGATATGCTACAATATTAACGATTATTTCCAGAAGCATGTCAAAAAAAGGATCCAGGTGCACATGCCACGGAAACGAAAATAAACTGAGAAAGGGGAGTATGGTCCACGCATTCGTTGGGAACTTAATCAGGCGTGGATGGTGAGCAGACCTTAGGATTAAGCTTGTCACAAATTATACCTTACCTACATACTTATATCTATCGATTACGCTTGAAAAAAAGTGTGCCAAATATATTTCTTCTGTGATTTATTCGAATGGTAGAACAGATTTCATAATTTCGATTGATTGTCAAAAAAAATTTTCCTATTTCTTTAATATTTCGCAAATGTGTCTCCCAAATCAAGAAATTATATACTACTACTACTACTCTAATTATTATTTTTGAGTTTGAAATTGCAGTTTGTGATTTGTACATTATTGCACCCTACTTATTTAAAATTTTTGATTTTGAAAGTTTGCAATTTAAAATAAAACAATTTTGCACTCGTTAATACAAATTATTTTAGTTTTTAGTTCTGTGTCAAAAAAACCCTATTTAGCCTTGTTTGGAATATTTGGAATATTGGCCGTTGTAGCCATTTGGGCCCAATCGGGCCTGAATATTGGGATCCTCGTGGATAATCCATAGGGGAAAACCCACGAGTTCGTTTGCCCATACAGTTAATTTTTTTTTGAGACTATAAATTTTGATATTTGATTAGTTCAGACTTACAAAAATGCATTTTTGTTAAAAATTGGATGATTTTTTTTTAAGTTGAACTTTATAATCCCAGACATGATGCCTCAGTTTACAAAAATCAAACGATTTTTTTGTTGTAATAATTTGTCTTTTGTGGGTTGATTTAGAACCAATCTATTCAGATTATTTCATTTTTCAAAAAAGGAAAAGGTGAAAATCCAAACCAATAACACATTTCTAAAAAATTGCTGACTTCAACAAATTTTTTAACTATATTTAAGTAAAATAGATTCCTTTTGGTAAATTGAGTTAAACATTAACACCTCAATTGGAACGAATCCTTACTTAATGTCTTTCTTTTAAAATTCTTTAAAGATCGATACGAAATCTACTTTCTTATGAAAATTTTTGCTGTACTGAAAATGGAACACCTAAAAAGTTCACAAATCAAAACTAGACTTCGAGACTACCCGCTTTTCCAGCTCATTAGAGACAAATGTGCAATAAAGGTACATAGGATAACCAAAGTTATAAATAATGAAACATATATTAATTGTGTAAATGTGCATGGCAGCCTTTTTCAACCAAATTCAAATGGATTTATTAAGTTTATTGATGTTCTCATTAAAAGTTTCTTTGTTATCTTTTTTTGTTAAAGTCAAAACCTATTTTCATGTTAATATGAAATATCTTCTTTGGAAAAAACCATAAAACTTGCATTCTATCAATAATTCCTTCTATAATGCATTCAATCTAAGTTTTTACTAATTAAATAAATTCTTTAATACCTCTGTATCGGACTTTCAGTAATATCTTTCACAAAATCATATTTCGCCAAATTTTTTTATTTATTACACTGAAAAGTATATTAACAAAAACATGAAAATAAGAAGAGATAAAATAATTTCCTAAATATAACTTTCTCCGTATAATATCAAAAATGTTGTGATCCCAAATTCGGCAAACACTTCACCACAACACTAATTGAACAAAAATTTCAATTATTCTTCAAAAATGTTTATAAATTTTATAATTTTATTTTCATTTTTAAAGATAGAAGCATAAATTAACTTTCTTGATATAAATTTTTGTTATTAAATTATGATAAAAAAATTCTTCACCGGGAAAAAATTCATAGGAAACGCGAAGTGCACTGAACGATAGTATTTCTACGACTGACTCGTCTATATAGCCACTTAGGCAAACAAAAACGTTTTACCATTTTATTGTATTGAATGCCAATAAATTTTAGGCAACTATACAGAATGTCTTAGCCCCAAATATCAAGATTCAGAATTTATTCCAAAGACACAATAATAAGATAGTAAAATATTTTGACATTAACATATGAAATTTAATTTCAATTGAAGAACAAATTCTATATCTCAAATTATGTACATCCTTCTGGTAGCCTTGTTATATAGTATTTATAATAAGTACCAGGATGACATTTTAATTATATTAACAGTATACTTTAAAAAAATCAAAAATATAGTAGACTGGAAGTATATTAAATATATTTGAAATCGAAAATATCTGTAAAAAAGCATAAGATTAAAGAAAATGTAAATAAAATACTCAATGGAACAAAATATGCACATATTGTTAGTATGGCATCTTCCTCGTCGGCAACGAGAGTATAATTTCTTTTTCCTTAATGTATGTAAAACCTATGGCAACCTTATTTCATAATAAATACCAGGGTAACATTTTAATGAGTTGTACTAATTAGTTTAGTTAGTTTAATTAGCTGTATTAATTGAATTCAAATATTACCCGAAAGTATGAATAAGACATTTTTTATCATCAAATGTTGTTTGGTCAATCTTTCAATTTCCTTATTAAAATCAAAAATCTATAAGGTCAATGTGAAATTCACTTTCTTATGAAATTTTTTTTCTTTTTTATTATTCTAAAATAGAAAACACCATAAAGTTATGTGTATCTGTGCAATGGCAGCCTTTTTTAACCAAATTCAAAGAGATTTATTAAATTTATTGGTATTCTCAAAAAAAGTTTCTACGTTATTCTTTTTGTTTAAGTGAAAACATATTTTCTTGTTAATATGAAATGTATTTTTCGAAAGAATAAATAAATTAAATTTTTTGAATAAACAAATAAATTCTTTAGTACCCCTATACCGGACTTTCAGTAACATCTATCATTAAATCACATTCCACCAAATGTTTATCACTCACACTGAAAATCATGTTAACATCTATCTTTAAAAAGGAAAAGAAAAGAAACAGAATTTAACAAATTTTAAAAAATAATTGAAATGTTTGTTCAATTAGTATTGTGGTGAAGTATTTGCAAAACATTGGATCACAATTTTTTGGATTTTATACGCAGGATGTTATATAAAAAATTATTTTATCTATTCTTATTTTCCACTTTTTGTTCATATGATTCTCATTGTAATTGATAAAAATTTGGTGGAATGTGATTTTATGATAGATGTTACTGAAAGTCCTTCCAGACAAGATATTTCATATTAACAAGAAAATATGTTTTGACTTAAACAAAATAAATAACAAAGAAACTTTTATTGAGAATACCAATAACTTTAATAAATCTCTTTGAATTTGGTTAGAAAAGGCTGCCATGCACAGATACACATAACTTTATAGTGTTTTCTATTTTAGAATAATAAAAAGAAAAAAGAATCTTCATAAGAAAGTGAATTTCACATTGATCTTGAAGATTTGTGATTTTAACAAGAAAAAGGAAAGATTGACCAAACAACATTTGACAATAAAAATTTTTTATTCGTACTTTCTGGTACTATTTGAATTTAATTAATACAAGTTTCATTATTTATAACTGCACTTATCCCATAAATTACCCCTGATGAGGAAGTCTAAATTGGCTTCGAAACATGTTGGTTCCCAGTAGTATAAAACAGACGGAGAAAAAGAAGAGTGTGCGGTTGGTTTTGGTTGACTCTTTCTTTTTCTCCCTCTTTTCTGTTTTTTGTTTGTACATTTAATGTAAATTTGTCCCTAATGAGCCGAAAAAGTGGGTAATCTTGAAGTCTAATTTTGATTTGTAAACTTTTTGGGTGTTCCTTTTTCAGTACACAAACAATTTTCATAAGAAAGTAGATTTCATTTCGATCTTTAAAAAATTTTAAAAGAGAGACATTAAGCAAGGATTTGTTCCAATCTGCAGGGTTTGGATTATTACTTTTTTCTTTTTGGAAAAATGGAATAATCTGAATAGATTGGTTCTAAATCAAGCCACAATAATATTTAGTACTATTTTTTACAATAGGGCGGAGTGAATATCTTTTTTTTTATTTCTAATTGGAAAGGGGTGGAAAAATTGTTGATTGCGTTCAAAATGACTCCTTTAAAGATTTATTTTAAAAAAGATTCCTTCCACACCTGCACTGATGTTATGCATAAAGATAATCAAAAATCGCACAATTCTCATTATTTTCACGGCTAGCTTCGATGAAGTTCAACCCAAAAGTGCTTGCACATCCATCTTCTCTTTTGTACGTATTTCGGGGATGCTCCTCGGTTATTTTAAGCCAAGAAAAAAAATCGTACTACGCGTTTTCAAGAAAAACGATTTTTTCATTTTTAAATATTAAAAATCTTATTTTTCTCCTAAACGATGCAAAATATGAATAGTACTTTATAGTTTACAATTATTCCGCCTCATGAAATCTATTAAATTATACCCTTACTAGATGTTTATTTTGCGTATTTTAACAAATTTGTCCAAGAAAATTGAAAAAGTCGACAAAAATCGACTAAAATAGCATTTAGTGTCACGAACTTCAATATTTTATTTTTGAAAACGTTTGTCTTTAGTTCAGTCACAATGTAAAGAACATGTTTCATGAAATTATTAAGGATCCTGATCTTCAGAATGAAGGAAGATTGGTTTTAGTTTCTAAAATTAAAGACACATCATTTTGTGTATTTTAACAAATTTGTCCAAAAAGAAAATCGATGAAAATCGACTAAAATAGCATTTAGTTTAACGAACTTCAACGTTTTATTTTCGAAAACGTTTTTTTTTTTAGTTCAATAACAATGTGAAGAACATGTTCCATGAGATTATGAAGGTTCCTGAGCTTCAGAATAAAGGGAAATTGGTTTTTATCCCTAAAGTTGAAAAAAAGATCATATTTAACCATTAAAAATCTCATTTTTCTCGAAAACGACGCAAAATGTGAATAGCAATCCATAGTTAAAAATTGTTGCACTTCCTGGAATCTATAGAATTATACCCTTAACAGATGCTTATTTTGTGTATTTTAACAAATTTTTCAAAAAAACTAGAAAAATCAATAACAATCGACTAAAGTAGCATTTAGTTTAACGGACATCAAAATTTTATTACTAAAAATGTTTCTTTTTAATTCAGTAATAATGGGAAGAACATGTTCCATGAGATTATTAAGGTTCCTGAGCTTCAGAATGATCAAAAATTGTTCTTTTTCTCTAAAACTGAAGAAACATCATTTTTAACGATCAAAAATCTCATTTTTTCGAAAACGATGCAAAATGTGAATAGCACTTCATGGTTAAAAATTGTTTGCCTTCCTGCAGTCAATGATATTATCCCCTTAAGTCCTTAAGAGATGCATATTTTGTCTATTTTAACAAATTTGTCCAAAAAAATAGAACAAATTGACTAAAATAGCATTTAGTTTAACGAACTTCAACATTTTTTTAAACGTTTGTTTAAAGTTCAATAGCGATGTGAAGAACATGTTCCATGAGATTTTTAAGGTTCCTGAGCTTTACAATAATGAAAAATTGGTTTTTATCCCTAAAGTTGAAGAAACATCATTATTGACGATTAAAAACCTAATTTTTCTCGAAAACAACGCAAAATATGAGTAGCAATTCATAGTTTAAAATTGTTCCACTTGTTGAAATCTATAGAATTATACCCTTAATGGATGCTTATTTTGTGCATTTTAACAAATTTATCCAAAAAAGTAGAAAAATCGATAAAAATCGACTAAAGTAGCATTTAATTTAACGAATATCAAAATTTTATTCTTAAAAATGTTTGTTTTTAGTTCAGTAACAATATAAAGAACATGCTCCATGAGATTATTAAGGTTCCTGAGCTTCAGAGTAAAGAAAAATTGGTTTTTCTCTTTAAAATTGAAGAAACATTATTTTTAACGATTAAAAATCTCATTTTTTCGAAAAGGATGCAAAATATGAATAGAACTTCACAGTTAAAAATTGTTTACCTTCCTGAAATCAATGATATTATCCCCTTAAGTGATGCATATTTTGTGTATTTTAACATATTTTTCCAAAAAAATATAAAAAATCGACTAAAATAGCATTTGCTTTAACGGACTTTAACATTTTATTTTTAAAAACGTTTGCTTTTAGTACAGTAACAATGTGAAGAACATTTTCTATGCGATTTTTAAGGTTCCTCAGCTTCAGAATAAAGTGAAATTGGTTTTTATATCTGAAATTTAAGAAACATCGTATTTAACAATTAAAAATCTCATTTTTCTCCAAAATGACGCAAAATATGAATACCAATTCATACTTCTAAAATTGTTCCACTTTCTGAAGTTTATAAAATTATACCCTCAACAGATGTTCATTTCGTGTATTTCAACAAATTTTCCCAAAAAAATAGAAAAAATCGCTAAAAATCGACTAAAATAGCATTTAGTTTAACGAACCTAAATATCTTATTTTAAAAACCTTTGTTTCTACTCCAGTAACAATGTTAAACTAAACACATTTTTTGTCGATTTAAATGATTTATTGTATTTTCTTACAAAAATTTGTTAAGTTACACAAGATATATATCTGGTAAAGATATAATTTCATAGATTTCAGGAAGTGGAACAATTTTGAAGCATGAATTATCAACTATGAATTCATATTTTGCGAGGTTTTCGAGAAAAATGAGATTTTTAATCGTTAAAAATGATGTTGTTTCAATTTTAGAAATGAAAACCAGTTTTTCTTTACTTTGTAACTCAGGAACCTTAACAATTTCATGGAACATTTTCTTCATATTATGACTGAACTAAAAACAAACGATTTTAAAAATAAAATGTTGAAGGTTGTTAAACTAAATGCTATTTTAGTCGATTTTTTCTATTATTTTTTTTTGGAAAAGTTTATTAAAATACACAAAATAAACATGTGGTAGAAGTATAATTTTATTGATTTCATGAAGGGGATCAACTTTGAACAATGAAGTGCTATTCATATTTTGCGTCGGTTATGAGAAAAATAAGATTTATAATAGTTAAAAGTGAAAAAATCGTTTTTCTCAAAAAAGAGGCTAGCCGTCATTTTATGCGAAAAACAATATTTCTAAGGCCCAAATTGGTAGGAAAAGTTTCATACTCTACTGTTTTAAATTCTTTTGCTTCACTGTTTTTTATAACACTGATTTGTGGTTATACAAGTCAATTGATTTACTATAGTTTACCTTTTTCACAGTTATTCAATGAATACTAAATAGTTTAAAGAATTTTTATGGGATTTCAAATTATTTTAAAAGATTTCTTTGGAAAAAAAAATATTTTAGGGTGTTATAAAAAGTTTGAAGATATTTTAGAAGATTTAAGTGTTTTCAAGCAATTTCAAACGAATTTAAAAAAATGTTTATCAGAGTTTTTTGAAAGAACTCTAAGAATTTCAAAATATTTAAAGAGATTTTAAAGAAATTTTAAATATTTTGAAGGTATTTTTCTATAATAATTTAAAACTTGGTTTGCTTATCTAAAAATGAGTCAAAGTAGCCAATCATTAGTAGTTTCCCAAAGAAAATCAAAATATTTGTGTCCAGCAAAAGTGGATCGACTTTCACAAATTATAGTAAAATTTGAGAATTTTTGTACTTTATGAAAATTTTTTGAAAACAATGTTTGCAATTCAAATTTGTTCAGAAAATATATCTTGTCACACTATAACTCTTACTTTTATTTTTACTTTTACTTTTGAAGAAATAATTATACTAAGAAAAAATATGAGGAACATCAAAAGTTGTAAAATTTTTGTGATATATTATGACACTGGATTAACTTTTGAAAATATTGAGATCAAAAATCAAAATCCTAGACTTTGGGTGCTTATTAAAAAATTTATCACAAGGAATCAATCGTGGCATATTCTTGTAAAAAATATTCAAACGCGGTAGTTTTTTTTTTAATTTTGTCAAACCGGCATTTACAAACATCTGATTAGTTTGGATGGTTATTCGTGAGTCGCATCCATGCTAAATGACAAAACTTTTAGTTTTTGAATTTGAAAAGCAATTTGAAGCCACCATTTAAACCTTTATTTCTGTACATGACTACCTTTTTCCAGATTTTTAAGCTTTGGCTTGCTTTTTTTGGAATTTGGGATTTTTTAAATTTTTGTTTACATTTAACGTACAACTGTACAATGTCTCACAAAATATTGCAGAACAAAACAAACTTACAAATTTGAAAAATCAAGCCTAAAAATTCAGTGATTACAAAACTAGGCATCTCTAGAAATTAAATTATTGCTGTTAATTTTAAAAAATATTCTCAGTCGAGCATTTTACGCACAATATTGAAATTTATCAATTTTATATCTGAACTTTATCAATCTTGAGAATTTTCAAATTGAACTAGTTTTAACAAAATTAAAATATTGTTTATGAATATTATAAAGTTTCTGCGTGTTTATAGTTAAAAATACTTTTTTTTACTGTTTTTTGAAATTTTAAGAAGTTAAATTCAGAATTAATCAAAATTTGAAGTGTTCCTTAACGTCCGACATTCAAGTTTAACTACGAAATTCTTGGAAATTAAAAACACCAAAAATCCAACGATCAAATTTGAACAACACACTCTCAAATATCTCCATTCGACTTTAAAAAAAAAACTAAATAAAAAAAAGAAAGAAAAAGAAGGCAATCTCCAAATTGCCTTCATTTTATTTTCTCTCGTCTTTTTACAATTTTTTTTTTAAATCACTATCAAAAAACATTTACAGAAATCTACCAACGTTTCGGTGTTCATTAAACACCTTTTTTATAAAAATAAATTGATTTAATTAAACATTGTCACAGTTATTGTGACTTCATATATTGGAACGGATTGGACTGTGATTCCGAATTTTAGACAAAAGTTTTTCTGCTTCATGCATTTCTGTAAAAATATTTCAATGAATACTAAATAATTTAAATAATTATTGAATGCTTTAAAATTTTTTGAAAACATTTCTTTGGCATCCAAAATATTTTAAAGGATTTCAAAAATATTTGAAAATATTTTTAAAGATTTAAGGATTTTCAAACAATTTTAAACGAATTTCAAAAAATTTATATATATCAGAGTTTCTTAAAGGAACTCTAGGAAGTTCAAAATATTTCAAAAGATTTCGAAGGAATTCTAAATATTTTGAAGATATTTCAAGAAATTTATAGAGATTATTATTGATTTGAAACTTGGTGTTAATAATTAATGAACTAATAATAGAAAAATGCAAGGAAAAATTCAAAGTTAAACATTTCTAAATTCAAGGCGACAAGTAAGTTCAATTTCAAAACCTTCGCAATTAATAATTAAAAAAGTGTTTGCGGTTTTTGAAAATTAAACATTCTAAATTCTATGCTTTGAAATTCAAATGATTCAAAAGAAACAATAATTTTGAATTAAAAGCTTCAAGATTAAAGAATTCGTAGTGAATAACAATGGAAATTGATGTCAGAATAATCTCAAATATTATAAAATTCTATAACTTTTCTCCTTTTACATCTTTCAAAACTGTAAATTAAAAAATTTAAAGCCTTAATTGTTGATCAGCTTTTATCTTCCAGTTTAAAACTTTCAAAATATAATTATTACAAACTGGAATCACTTAAAATTAAATGACCTTGGACTGAAAGCATTTAAAACTGAATAATTTTATATTGGAACATTAAAAATCGTTCGGCTTTATTTCTAAATCCTTTAAAATTGTATCTTTTGTAAATAATTATATTGTATAGTTAACAAATAATTATAACCAGTGCAATTTCCAGTTTAAAGCTTTTTAAATGAAAGGGTCCTTTTGGAATGCTGGCCCCCGTCAGGAACTCTTGTGGACACTCTATAAGGGAAAACGCACGAAGGCCCCCGCAGGCGGCCCTGCTTGTTTGCCCTAACAGCCGATTAGTTAAAATCTCTAAGTCTAAATAGTTAATATTTTTTGACTCTACAATTTTTAATGCTTGATTAGTTTATACTTACAAAAAATGCATTTTTGTTAAAAATTTGATGACATTTTTTTGGAAGTTGAACTTTTAAATCTCAGATATGCGACGAGGGCCCCCGCAGGCCTTTTTGCCCTCATGCCTCAGTCATCAAAAAGTTATATATATTGTGGTAAGTTGCTCAGAAGGGAAAAACTGAAGTCTAATAAGATGCTGGTCATGAATTCAAGCCTCGGTCGAGATGCTAAAATTCTTTTATTTTTTTTATTTTTAAATATTTTATACATATTGACAATGCATGTAAGTTTATTAAAATATGCTTAAAAATAATGAGAAAACAATTATTAAATGAATTTTTTGAAATAAAAAATTTACCGTCGGGTCAACTGTGAGGGGCCCTCTAGGGCAGCCATAAGAACTACCACGAAGGAAGCCCATGTTGGATCCTTATGGATTAGCATGTTGTTTCCATGAGTGGCTACGTCTGGATTGACCTCATGGACCCCTCATGGCTTAAGGGCAATGCATGAGGATTTTTCCACACGGGAAGTTTGTGATTAAACAATTTTAAATCAAAAGAAAAAGAATTAGATTCTATGGTTTCATAGTGAAAGTCTCTGAAATAGAACAATTATTTAAATTATTATTTTTAGAACTTGATTCTTAAATAATAATCTTAGTACTAAGAACTTACAACTGAACTTTAGAAAACTTAACAGGTATCAAAATTGACCAATCTCAAACTTAAAGTATCCAGAATTTATTATTTTTAAATTTGAAGTACTCGGAATCGTACAATTTAAAAATCAAGACTATCAAAACCTTCAAATAAAAAAGAAACACTTGAAATTATGAAATGTTGAAAAAAATAAAATAAAATATATATAATATATAATATAATAAATAAAAAAAAATAAATATATAATAAAAATATTTATTATATTTAAAAAGTGATACTATCAAATAATTCGTTTACAATTATAGATTTACAGGATAGTGTCCTTTTTGATACTGAATCGGGTCACATACCCCCTTGGTTTTTAAATGGATTAAATACCACACGAGACAAAAGTTGCACCTCAATTTGCGATCGGAAATAGAATGTTGTGCATGTTCGTAATTTTGCCACTTCTGAATATTATTCAAAATTCTCATTTTGGTAACGGAAACGACACTTTGATTGAACTTTGCGGCTAAAAAAGCAGGAAGGGTGAACTAACGCGTTTCGGAAATTCTACTTTTTGTCACTTGACAATTTTTCCATACCATATGTCGCAACATAACGCATCATTCGGCTTACCACATACAGAAATAAAAGAATAACCATTCAAACCTGAAATTATACAAATATTTTTTATTTGGCAATAATTTTGAATGATGAGATTCCACTCAGACAATATATTTTTTTCTATTGAAAAACTAAAAAATGAATTAACTAAAAAAATCAATAACAATTTTTGTAGGCACAACATTGAAAATTTTACTAAATTAGCTAAAGGTATTTATAAATAACTAGCATAACATACGCGCGCTATATCGCGCGTGTAACATTGCTTAAAATGTGAATTACACCTAGACTTTTTTCAAAATTTTGTTTATGGATTAAAATGTTTATTTTTTAATTTTCATGTAAAATTTCAACCGTTAAATTATTATTTAGAAAAAAATTATAGAGTCATCAAGATTTAGCTTGAAAATTCAACAATTTGGTTCATTATTTTTCTTTGTTGACCAAAAAATATTTCTTGGTTGAAAATTCAACTCTTTTGTTGGCAGCTCTTCTTTTTGATTTAAAAATTTAGCTCTTTTTGTAGAAATATAATCTTTTTGGTAAAAAATGTAACTGTTTGGTTGAAAAATAATTACTTTTTTTCTTTTAGTTAAGGATTCAACTATTTTATCAAGAAATGAACTTTTTCGTTGAAAATTCATATTTTCGGGGTAAAAATTCATTCTTCTAACTGAAAATTTAACTATTCCATTTTTGGTTGAAAATTCGTCTTCCTTGATAGAAACTTGAGCTTTTTGGTCAATAATGCTATTGTTTGGTTGAAAATTAATCTGTCTAGATTGAGGATTCAACTATTTAGTTGAAAATTCGTCTTTTTTGATTGAATTCAACTGTTCCTTATTTAAACTAAAAATCTGTTTTGGTTGAACTATCAACTATTAACATTTTACGTTGAGAATTCTTTTTATTTTTGGCTGAAAATTCAACTACTTGGTTAAAAGTTGAACTACTATGTTAAACATTCTTTTTTTGTTGTTGAAGATTAATCTCTGTTTGAAAAATTAATTGTTCAAAATTAGTTTTCTTTTGGTTGAAAATTAATTCTTTCACTAAAAATTTATCTTTTTAGTTGAAAATAAACTATTTGGCTTAAAATTCAAGTCATCTTATCATAAATCCGTCTTTTTTGGTAGAAAATTAATTTTTCTGACTGAAAATTCATCTTTTTACATTCTCATCAGGGCATGTATTAGATTTGTGTAAAATTTGACCCCCCCCCCAGTTTTTGTCAAATGTCCACGTTTTGAAACCCCCTGAACCCGGAAAACATGTTT